>JAQGBX010005373.1:0-13783 GCA_034698745.1 Megaphyllum sjaelandicum
GGAAAAAAAGCTGAAAACCGAAAAAATAGGTTTGCCGAAAACCGAAGAAAAATCGGCCCCATGTAAACGTACCCTTATACAGTCATTTCTGAACAACAAACTGCATGTATCAATCATGTCTATGCGTGCGAGCACAAAGAATGCTTATTGCATGCGCTTACCACTCGGCGTTCACTAGCGCCACCAAGCGGGATGATTTTTAAATGAGGTCACTATTGGTCAAAAGTGTAGCCATGCCCCTATACCGTAAAAACGTGTCTAGAGATCATCATGAGATGCTATTGCGCATGTGCAAAGTTTTACGCTGAATGGTTCACCTGTGCTCCCCAAAGCTGGAAACACGAAGCTGAAAACAAGCACGAAAGAAGCTGAAAGAAGCACATAGAAAGTAATCATTCTTTCTGCTCGCACATTATCAATGCTTTCGAAGCATATTGTGCTTTTGTTCATTTCTATTTTTGGAAACCTTTTCTGTGCACGTATAGGCCTAGTCAAAGGCCAATTAGCAGGTATTGCCAGTGAAACAAAATCTCCGCAGAACAATTTACGTTGATTCAGTATATTGACATTAACGACCACAGTAGATATAAAGACAGTAATCGGAATGATTTTAATAGAACAGCCTAAAAAAGTCTCCATGCATAGATAACTACATAATGTATGGACAGCGTGCTTATAATTTTGATGAAAGTTAGGCTGCCATTTGCGATTTTCGTAGCATTTCTCGTTCTTTTTAATAGCTTGTTTCGTTCTCATTTTCGGAATTCAAAATGGCGCCTAAAATCAGAGACAAGATGGCGGCGCTGGTGGTATCGAGAGGCAATCGCTTCCTCGATCTTATCTCAAACTGCCGATCTTTACTGTCGTAATAATATTCCAATTAAAGAAGGGTTAGCGAAAGGAGGAGTGGGTGGGGGTGGGAGAGCTGCATTTTTGTCGATTTTTACCGTGATTTTTCACGTTCATTTTCCAGGGGAGAAGGCACGCAGATTATGACATTGCCTTTCTGGTACGGTGGTGCGAGCACCGTGGTACCTCCGTGGGGGTGCACCAGTTGGAAATGAGGCCAAATTAAGATTGGCCCCTCGGCTGAACTTGAAGGGGGACCCCTTTATCACCAGCCTCTCCCCCTCAGCCATAGCGTGCCTCGCTCTCATTTACATGTGGAGCACCTCCGAGTTGCACGAATTTTTGGGGGTCCTTCTTCTTCGGAATAAATTAATCGCATTTCGCTCCAGGGCTAAGCCCTCCTCCTCCATATTCGCGTATAATAATATCCTCATCATTTTTCAAACTTTCGGTTTTATTTCCTTCGTTCGCTCTGAGGCTGATCAACAGATTGATCGAACCGATAGCTCAGATTCAAATTGGGTTAAATTTGCACCCGCACAAAAAAAACAGCTCACCAATCTACAGGGTGATCGAAACAAACCGCCAAAATCATTTCCAACAAAATCAATGTTGGAATAAACCCCGTGGCAACTGACGAGAAATTATCAAACTAACCTCGGAAAATTACCTTATCGTCAAACGATAAGTCAATTTTCGTTGCACCTTTAAAGTAACCCACAAAATGAGTATAGAAAGCACGAGGAATGGGACATGTATACAGTACATGTACAGTATATAGTCAAAATTCTCAATAACGAATCTGAAGAGAAGTCAACATTTGTTCGTTTAAGCTGTAGTTCGTATCATCAGACGTTTGACAAAACAAGACTTTAACACAAGGAACAAAAGTTTCATCGAAATTTGGATGAAATTCTACCCCACGTATATGAATGGGAAGCTGCTGCAA
Organism: Megaphyllum sjaelandicum; assembly: GCA_034698745.1. Classification (NCBI taxonomy): domain Eukaryota; kingdom Metazoa; phylum Arthropoda; class Diplopoda; order Julida; family Julidae; genus Megaphyllum; species Megaphyllum sjaelandicum. The sequence goes on from JAQGBX010005373.1 coordinate 1,799, forward strand.
CTTTTACAGGAGTTACCCCGTTATGATGTATACCTTTTTTCGTTATTATGTCAATAATAGTCGTTTTAACGAAACAACGCGAATGCTAGGAAAGTCGAAAATGTATTCGTTGTGGACGAAAATTTGAAATATCCGAAATTCTGAATCCTTCTTGAACGAAGATTACCCCTATAGGACAGGGACTGGAAATTAGTTCGTACTATCAAAATTCGTATACAGGGAAGAAAAAGGGAAGAAGGGAAAAGGAGAAAACTACAGGGAGTGGGATATATACAAGTAGGCCTACATGGGAAAAGATTAAAGGGAGTGGTTGATGAGGAAAATGACGTAACAGGAAGAGGTAAAGAAAAGAAGATGGTGAAGACGGGGATGTGGTTTGGGAAAGTGATATGGACACAAAGAAAAGGGGCGGGGTGGGAAGAAAATGCTAGAATATATGGTGAGAAAATACAGGATGAGAATGGAAAAAAAAAGAACATTTCAGAAGGGCCGGACGAGAAGAGTTTCAGCAAAGTAGAGAAGTAAGGTTATGTAGATTGAAGAAATCACAAATGAGGAAGAAACGCTACCATAGCTGAAGATGAACAGAAATGAGACAAATAATATGGACAAATCCATATAAAGCTGTCCGTGACAAAGTAGAGAATGGTCTAAAGATCGGGCGGAAATGTGCACGACGATGCCACGCAACGTGAGAAGGAGTGATAGGTTCAATGGAGAGTTGGAGAGATGGGATATGTACATTTTGAGGAATGGGAGAAGTTACTTCAGAAAAGTTACTCTGCATTCTATTTGAGCAATGAGCAACACCCTGTACTTCAGCCGCCATGGACAACAGGTTTCCGCAGAATGAAATTCAGATAAATCTGAAGATCTTAATCCGCTACAATAAAGTGCCACGTTTCGCATTTTAACGATCTCGAGTGCCTCCCTCTAACGTGACCCTGGTTCCCTCGGAATACTTTCCCATAGATAATCAGGCGTTTAGCTGCGCCCCCTTTATTTTGCGGGCACCGTGTACGAGATATGCCCCTCGGATAACCCCTTCCACGTAAAACCGAAACTTCCCTAATTATTCTTCGAGAAAATGAAGCAAAAAAAAAATCTCCAGTATATGTAGGCCACACGACGATGAAAGTTTTATTTCATAAGTCATTATACGATTGAAAGCACTTTTTAAAAGTGAATGCACGGCGTTCGGTGCATGGGTTGGGCTGATCTGGAGCTTAATCCGATGTATCCAGTCTTTTTTTTTTTTTAAAAAAAAATTAAATTGGACGACTGATTGCATTTATGATTGAATCGCAAACTTTGTTTACATCCTCAAAGTCTCCAATCCATGGAAAATCGCACCAATAATTTTATGTTCAAATAACATTAACTTTTTTTTTAATGCGATAGAAATTTTCTTATCAGGTTTTGTTCAAATATGCTAGAACAGTTAAGGAAATATTCATATATGTTAAAACAAGTGTCTTTTGAAGCGTTAGGGTGCGAGCACAAAGTGTTTACTTTCGACGTGCTTCTTTCAGCTTCTTTCTTGCTTGTTATAAGCTTATTTCCAGCTTTGGGGCGCACAATGAACGCTGATATCAGCGTGATTGTCAGTGTGCTTGATGGCGCCACTACATCCGTTGTACTAGCTGAAACATTCCGCGTAAAACCCTTTCCACTTGCGCATTAGCATATCTCATGACGAGTGCAGGACACGTTTTTACGGTACATTGGCAAGTATGTGTGCATCCATGGCTAGACCTTTGACCAATACTGATCTGTGCGCCACTCTGTGTCTTTAAAACCTGTTTTCGGATTTCCAAAAAGGAATTTGACAAACATTCTTGAAAGCATATAAGCGCTTTTTGCAAGCTCAGCCTGCAGATCAGCCCTCATTTAAAACGCATGCCGCATTCTTATCCCGCTTGGTGGCGCTAGTGTACGCCGAGTGGTAAGCGCCTGCAATAAGATATCTGAGTGTTCTCATCCTAATAAATGTGAAAATTGTTGCTCGGCAGTTATTTGACGATTATTTAAGGCCAGCTGTAAAATTATAATATTTTCGTTTTATAGAAGGGTTACTGTATTTGTTGAAAATATAAAATTCGTTAATTTTTAAAATAAATTAACTTGGAAAGAATAAAATTAAAAATCAAAATTCATTGCCCCCGAAGGATGGCAATCACTGCAACATTGTGTGCTATGCGGCTTTGCCCTCTTTTGGGATTTCAATGACGTTTTGAACTTTGGATTCAGTAAACTTTATCGAAAGTACTTGAGGTACGGTGAATCTTATATAAAAAATATTTAATTTTAACATTCGTATTTTCGTTTAATTTACGAGTTTTGTTTTCATTATTAATACACTGTATTACGATTTTCGTTGACAACGATTTTCATTCTAAGAAATGACAGCTTTGAAATCAAGGTTCTTCACCACCTTTTCGGCGTTGAAAACTCTCGGAATTATTGCGTTTTGTTTAAAAAATGTCCTCTCCATTCGCGATTCCATCTCTTCATGGTCGTAAGTCGAGAAGCTTTTCGTGACCCATGCTATAGGGTCTTTGAATGAAAAGACCCGGATTGGGAAGGTCCAGATTTCTCCGTGAGTGGCCATCGCGCGTCACGTGACGGCGCACGAGCTAATGGCGCGTTTAATGGCGCGGAAGGCATTTTTGGGCCTTGCGTCGAAGTGCTTTTTGGGGGCTTGTTGCGTGATGGCACGCGGGGCATTAAGCGATTGATGTATGGGGCGATTTGGAATGCTTACTGGCTAATATGCCGCTGAATTTGTACATTTTGAGGGCCGTAAAAAGGCGAGCGAACAAAAGGCTGCCTGGCTGCCATTCGACACAACGGCGCTAATTCGCTAATAACGCCATTGATAAAGTGCCTTAATGGATACCTCGTGACCCCCCCGCTTTTCATGCAAATGCAAATCCTCGCTCATAACTCGTCGGATTATGGGCTCTTAACGGCCGGATCCTCTTTTCCACCCCTCGCTCATTGGCGGCGTAATGACGCACCCACGTGACTCGTCCAAGCCTAATTCCCTTTCGCCTTAACCTGAGCGAAAGCTTACGGAGTCGACTTTGGGCCATTATTTTTATGCGCTTCTCAGTAGTGGCGCATTTGTAGTTGAGCAACGAAAAACGGGGATTTAGAACGCTCGGTGCCCGGATTCTCGTCCAAAATTCGCAACTATGCGATCGAGTGGCGCAGGCGCACGTGATCCAGCGTGAGGGTACGGTGAAGCTTGTTCCAGTCGCTTGAAAACCAGTGTCGCTTTTTGGTAAGAGTCTGCAATACCACCACGCGACACTGGTTCGAAACCGGTTGGCAAGCGACTGGAATAAGCTTCACCGTGCACGTGCCCTATATGATTGTACTTACGCTGGAATACAATCTGTTTTTATAATCAGTTGTGTGATTAGTTTAAAATTCGAGATTACTTAAAAAGTAATTGGAGATTTAGTGTATGCTCGTTAAACGCTGTGAAAACATTACATCTTAAATTCATACAATCGCGACAGTCGCGAAGCCACGTGTGTTAACCTTGAGTGAGTTTTTAAACCAATTACTGTGTCTATTTTGCACGCATTTGATTTACGATTGTCAAAGTGCAGGCATTCGTAAAAGTTGTTTAAGTACCTCTGGTATAAAATGTTTTACGCAACTGGAATTGTAATTCCGTTTCCAGTTCTGTAAAACACTTTGACACATCTTAAACTCCGACAAGCTCGTAGACTAGACTATAGATGCATTCACAATTAGAACCGTTATTTCTTTTTATTATTGTGTATAAAACATCTGGATTGTGGTTAGATCTGAATTTAATATGAAAAAAATTGTTTGTGTTGGAAAATATAAGATGAAGAATTGGAAATTTTACATTTTTTTAAATTAAATTTCACGTTTACTTAAAGTTCGTTATCAGAAAAAATATTATCGGAAGTGTGATTTTTGATGCCTTGAATCATCTTTGAAAAAAATGTACATAAGATGAACCACTATAGCTGTAAAAGGCGTTTCCTAAAATTGAAGTTATTTTAAACGACTTTTCTAAACTATATAGTAACAATTTTAACACACGCGTCCAAACGTGAGAATTGTAAGAAAGTATAGTTATTTTCACGAAGTCGGGTTTAAGACAAGTTCAAACGCTACCTGTCTTTAACTTGTCATATACATTTTTTAATATAACTTGTAAAGCTCGCATGTTTTAAACATGTTATTAGCTCCGTTCGTTCCTATAAATAAACGCGCAAATCGTCGCACAATTTTCGTTTTTTTAAAACGTTGCCTTCCTGATTATGGCATTATACACCTAACAGGGTTGTCAATTACCTGCAGTTCGTGCCATGACGTCAACAGGCTCGATTCGCCATTACCTTCAAACGGGTTTCATTAAGATTCCGTTCCCATGCATGAGTTTTGCTCGAGAGGCGTTTAATCAAACTTTCGTTTTTACTGCAATTTTTTAAATAAATATTCGGCCTGTGTTTCCAACATGGCAACCTTTCAACGGTTACCCTATAATCAGTCGTTTCTAGCCAAACCTGTCATAAAAAATTAAAGATGGCGGTCGGGCATTGGAAAAAATGTTGCAGGATCTGGCTTACTCACGCTTAAAACGTATTCAGTTTCCTGGCATTAATATAAATCACAGGTACGCCCTTCCCGCAATTAATGGCACGATTGTAGACAATTATGGATGCCTTTCCTCCAGAGCGCCACTCGAGCGTCTCAACACGTCAATGGCGCTGCGGAGAAGACTGAAAAAAAATGGGAAAACTAGGCCCGCATTTAGGGGGATTTCTATCATAGCCATAAACACCAATTACGACGGCCATTTTGGATGTATCCAAACCCATTTAAATCAATTAAGGCTGCCTAGACAAATTGTCGCATTAATCCGACCTCATCCGATGGCCTGAACAATGCTCACAAGGAACAAACCCCACCTTGGTGACGTCACGCAACAACATTCCACGGGAAAATCCCCACTCCACGTTCAACAGCAGGAAAATTTTTTAAAATACTGCCAAATACAAATTATATTTATTTGGGGGAAAATGTACAGTGGATTGCCTGGATAACGAAATAAAATAAGTAAAACACAAGTATAATCTCGCTTTTAAAAAGTTAATGTATGTCGTTCAAATGATTTTGCATATATTGCATGTATATTTAAGATAATGTGATACATTTTAGACTTACAGAATTCTTAAGAAAAATGTTGTCGTTTTTTTAGAAAAAGGCTGTACTTTTGTTACAAATTTTGCTTAATTTCATTTTTTATTTGCTATTAAATTGTTTTATTTAAATGTTTAAATTTAAAAAATTGTAAAGTTTTTAGTGAAATTGTAGCTTTTTTGAGAAAAATTGTACCGTGTTCCGTGTTTTTAAACATTTATTGATTTTCAATTTTATTTTATTTAGAGATTGTTAACAATATCAGTTCATTGTAAAGGATGTAATTGTTCAACTTATCACCTAAGGTCTCAGATATGAGTTTCTTATTATTTTTTTTTCAGATAGATTGTAAACGTAACCAGCCTTGATTAACGACGATTACTTGGGGTCAGAATATCGTCGTTTTTACTGTTATATCAGCCCAGTGTCGATGGCATATGCAAAGAACGCCTTCTGGTGCACGAGTACTCCAATGTTACGCCTATAATACCGTGTTGCATGTATACACAATTTATTCACCGTTTGCCCCCAAATTAGAATTGCATCGCGTGTGCGTTTTGCCTACGAGGTCTTGCCATGCTGTAATGAATCTTAATTTGGTTGGACAAGGTCTGAGGAAAAATGCCAGATCGTGTGTGAAATAATCACCTAATTGTGAGATTACACATCCGCTGCCACTATTTATGTAAATGTCCGTTATGTGCACGTGATGGTTATGCCATTTCAAGGTATAAATTAGCTTATAGCTATATTTTAAATCCTTACTTGGATAAATTAGGATAGTTTATAGGTTGTTTTTCATTGTTCACCAAAATGTTATCATATTAAGAATTTGGTTTTCTTTTCCTCACCATTCCCGCACGAGTACATTTATATGCGTATACATTATGTACATTATATAACGTGACAGAAGTCACGTTAAATTTGATATCTTTTCTCACAAACTTCTTTTTTCTAGAATTATCTTAAGTATTGGTTAAAAACAGGTCTGTTTTTAAAGATGAACTTAGTTTTCCGCCTAGTTTTAGTGTAACTTTGCTACGAATTTCACGGGGGAAAAAATGATCCCCAAATTAATACATTTTGAGAGTGTAAAATGGTTTCGAGACAAATTAGTTTGAAAACCATGCACTGCTATATGGGAATGTGTTGTCATCTTAAATTAATGAAAAATCTTTTTCGTTTTAAAAGCGATATATGGTGGCCACTATACTCGTACAAAAAAAAACCAATTTAAGATTAATTCGTCAAAGTCTTTTTGAAAATATTTGATTTTATATTTAAAACAATCCTTGAAAACATTTAGCTTCTAATAGAGTTTGGTTCATGGAGCATAGCTATAGGAAGTTTGGTTATACAGTAGTGGTTTATTCGTTTGATGATTCGTTGATGAATACGTGGGCTTTCTATAAAGAGCATCGGGGTGTGCAAATTAAAATAATGTAGGGTGCATTTGTGAATTTATGAATTGTTGCTTTTATGCTGTACGGAAAAAAAGTGGCAATGCAGATGTTCGGAAAAGTATCACGGGAAGATTAATTTTGCATCATAATATCCTGCGTAAAAGCTGGACCCTGGTTTAATTGTTCAGCTGTGAATTGGATTTTCGAAAAGCGGAAGTGGTGGATTCCTGATAATCTGCATCGTTTATGCAGCATACTGTTGATTGATAAATTCGATTGGTCCAAAAAATCTGCAACGGTGTAGGCTAAAAGGTGAGGCATAAGTCTGTAAAGTCTTGTTGCGCCTGCTTCCTGCAATAGTGCCGATTTAACAGACTTATGCCTCACCTTGTAGCCTACACCGGTTCAGATTTTTTGGATCAATCGAATCCGCCATAACTCTATTAACACGTGCTTTTAGGGACACCTTCCATGCAATGTAATAGAATTAATGGTTTTTGCATCTTCAAGTGTGCAAATATGAAATATTTCACGCAACATTTGACAAGTCTAGGAAACTTCAAAGAAAGTGCTGAGCCAGACATTGTACATTGTAAACCCGTAAACTTAGATTATTTATGTGCACGGGTAAGTTATTTCTTCGTTTTTTTGCGCCAATGGCTTACTTATGGTTTCGAAATCAACGTATAATATCGCGCTAATTGTCCATCGATCAGTAGTTTACACTTGTTTTCATGGTTCCAAAAACACCGTTATGTGCTTTGATAGTTACAATGGCTGGTTAGATGTGCCATATCGGCATTGTTGAATAATGAATATCCTTAACCGAAATTTCACTGTATAATGGCATATATACATGTACAGTATGTTATTATGAATTGCTACATGCGTCTGAATGTCCCGTTAACCCTTCGATGATTTTTGACTAACTCTGACAAAAGCAAATCCTTCGCAATGCAATACAAAATGACAGCCCAATGTTAAGCAAGTCTGATCAAAATCGATGACTTAAGCTCAAAATCAAAACAATGGTTTTTTTTAAAGATTTTTGAAAGAAAAATTGTTTGCCAAATATTTACAGAAATATGTTGGTGGAAATATTTGGAAAAATGTACACAAAACGTTTGAAAAGTATTTCGAAGATTTTTGCCAAAAAAAAAAATAAAATTGCCTAAAATACGACAGCAGTTTTTTTTGTAAATTTTGGTGTATTTGAGTATGGAAATTATTCGAAACTAGACCACAATTTGAAAATATAAAATTTCTGAAAACAAAGATGGCCTTTGTCGTATTTAAAACTTGAAATTAGACCATTTTTTTTTTAATTCGCATTACCAAATCAAATTCAAATTACCAAAAAATGATTAAATGTTTTCATCCCAATTGGTCTTGCATATTTTTCACAAGCATATTATTTGAAGGAATTTTGCTGTATTCGTACATGTATGCAATTTGAGGTGAAATGTGTGCAGCATTTTTGCCATGATGCACGCAGCATACAGTTCAACTTTCCCATCCTTTCGTCGCGTCATGAGGCATGCCTCATACAAGTTATATCGCTGAGTAACAATGCAGGTGTTGGTTACCTGGATAAGAGTTAATTAACGCTTGGATTGGAGTTTTTTGTGGGCTCACCTCTTGGTCATTACAAAAGGGATAGAGTTGCCGAATTTCGAGTGATTGACGCTGGTTTCCTCGGGCCACCTCTGAGTTTCAGTCTTGTAACAGACAGGCAGCAAATAGGACCAGTGACAAGCGTATTGTAAAGCGCAATTGAAGGGTGTCCAAGCTGCAAATCGCTCTTCCGACAATAAAAACAGGATCTTTTTGATGGATAAAGAGTCAGACAAGCGTTCCTCAACCAAATAAGCCAAAAAAAATCCTAAAAAGCTTTATTTTTTCGTTGTTGTTGCATGCATGTTAAATATGGCAGAAGGAATCTAGATTCATCGTTGCTTATTTGGTGACTGCATGGATGAACTGATTAACCATTTCGTTTTGTCTAATTCTGGGATGATTCATGCGTCTATCCATGGAAATGTTGGCATTTAGGATGTACAGTTATAATTGCAATTTACAGAATACGTTAACCCTTGTCCAAAGTGCAGTTTCATGATATTTTTAAGGACAGATATGAATTTCCTAGCATTTACAAAAATTCAGGCATCGATGCATATGTTAATTCATATAAGTTTATAATATAATATAATGTAAGTATGAAAATCACAATTCTTTTCCGAATCTTTTACTTTATGATGGACGAACATAATTATTCATGCATAAATTTACCTTAAACCAGGCATCATGCGTTGTCATTGAGCCATTTCCTCAGTAAGACGAATCATTAAACACACATTACTATTGCGTGAATTACGAAATATATACCTTATGCCATTTTTAAATCTAAAAAAGTACTTATACATGCAGTATTGTATTTAAGCGTTTTTGTATTGTTGTTACTGTACTGTACTGTACTGTACATAAAGAAATATCTCGGGGAGTGGACAAAATTCAAACTCGAAATTCATTTACAGTATATATGCTTCGTAGACCTACATGTATATACTGTGAACGGATATTTTTTTAAAAAAATGCATCAAACTAAAGTTTGTTTATATTGAACCATGAGTATACGATGCGGAACTTTCCACTTGGGACATTACGTCGGCACTTAAAGTGTATACAGTACATGTGCTACTTAACATGCGGTGGATTTATATTCTACATGTATTGCATGTCGGCTGTGGATTGGATTTAAGATGTCTAGTTGATAAGCATTGTTTGATGACAGTGTATTCTGCAGGTATCACTATCGATCCGTTAAAACTCAGTTACCCATTCAGTAAACTGAGAGTGGAACAATAAACAAGTATACATCTGTAGTTTGTTGGCGCAACTGAAAAAAACAAAACCTGCAGACGTGTATTTTTTGTAGGCGACGCCTGTTCGTCGACATGAAGTCGGAATTCCTCGCATTCGTACGAAATTAAAAGTTTTGAACTTTAGTGGGTCGCATGCGTGATTTCCACGTACGGCTGGTTGGCCAACGCTGTATATACTTAAAAAGTGCTCTTTAATTTGAAAGTATAAAACGTTGAATTGCAGTGTTTATGTGCTATCGTTGAAGATGATGGCATGCACACAACGTTAAATGGATTAGGGGGACGAGCGCCGAAATGATCCCATTTCAAATGTACTTATAATACACTACTTAAAATGTAATGGTTATACACGTCCCAGACTCCTGGCGTTTGTGGCAGGCAGTTAGAAAATCTAAGCGATTAGAGAAACCATAAAAACAAGGCTAGGCCTAAATTCAACAGTTTCTTCAAATGTTTTCAAATTCGAATGAGAAGTAAATTGTCACGTTGAGGTGTAAATTGGCGATTATCCGGGGTTAAGTTAACCGTGATCCTCCTTTCTCACCCTGTCCTTGTTGAACCAATACTTCAGCCACGCTGGAAATTTTTGCAAATATTTGCAAATATTAATGATAAATTGAAAGTTGGGCTACTGCAAAAAAGTTTTGTTTTTCGAAACACGATACAATTATCAAACATGGTGACGATTGTTCCAAACGTTCCATTTTTTAACAAAATTGTTCGGACAAATGTTCGATTATCCCCGAACACAACATCGACACACTATATACGGATGCAATGGAAGCCGTTCGTCCAAATGCCCGCTTCCGCTAACTGACCGAAGCCCAGAAGACACGAATGGCCATTTCTATATATTTAGTTGCAATGGGGCAAGGAGTTGAGAGGGCGTGGGGGGCGCCGCGGCGGAGCCACGCCGTCCCACCCATGATCCCGCTTCCTAAAATTGCGTCCACGGGGGCTATAATCCCGACCAGGCCCGAGCCATGTAATTCGGCAGACTGGAACAATTATATGGTATCGGAAGGTATACGGGGAGGGGGGGTCAAAGGTGGGAGGATAATACGAATGTCTTTGTTGTTGCCAACTGTCATTAGACCTCGCACCTTCCCCCTCACCTGCCTGCCTGCAATGACCCCTGCATTTCGGCGGGGAGGGATTAATAGCAGTGTCATTGAGGCGCTCCTCAACGGCCCAAATGCACCTAATTGCTGCGTCCAGCCTGTATCCTCTTTCTTCTGCTCTCCCCACCATCGTCGCATTTTGCCCGATAAACAAGCTTTTAAGATGTACTATAGGGAAATGACAATGCTTTCCGAAATGGGTTTTTAAATCGCAGATTTTGGGGTTTGCGGCGCTCGCGTGTTCGGCCGTTCGGCATGGCTGCCACCTGCCATCTTCTGATGGAAAGAGAGGATGTGAAAGCGGAGGAGGGCCTTAATGAAAAGCGGGCCTCCGGCCATTGTTGATGAGGAGGACAACCTACTTCGTTAAGAGATCAAGTTAACCAAATTGGGGGAGTCTCCCTTTGAAATGAAATTGAGTATGCTGACAAACTCCGACTTACGAACGTCCAGCATGCGAAGATTTGGTATTTATTCACATTGATGACCCCTCCTCAACTTATGGACAAACATAACCTCACTGGACCTTACAATTGCGAATGCCGTGGTTATTGGATGCTGCAAACATGCAGCTGTTTTTTAAAGTTTAATACAAAGCCCCATTGCAACATTGACGAGAACCAAAGTGATTCGTTTCATATTTTTTTGTACCGGTGTAGTGTTCGTCATTGACATAGAATTTAGCATTTTATTACATTGTTGCGGTTAAAAAAACTGATGAAATGTGCCAAAAAGTAAAACTATTTTCTAGGAAGAAAGAAAATCTCCATTCAACTACGAATGACTAATTTTTCCAGAATGTTGAAATTTGTTCTTCTCCGTTGGGTTTTCGCCGAATTTACATAAGAATAACGCACGGAAACACAGTTTAACGAACTGTTTAGACTCTCTATTCTTAAGAAAGTTTCGAAATAACCATGCTTAAAATCAACAAAATGTTTACTACTGTATATCGGTCTCCGAAGCCTAACTTACATGCAACCAACGTTTACATAAATTAAATGCTGAAAGCCTTGAACCCCGCATGGTAAAAATTGATCTCCGAAGCTGCTGTAAGTACTACAATGACCTCACATTTTCTGGTTTATCCCTATTAAAGAAGAAAGAAGCCGGCATTGCTGGTCTTAGAAGACACCCAAAACAGTTACTATGGACCGCAGCTAAGAAGAATTGTCGGCACTGCTTCTTTGGTCCTCGAGTGGAAGCCGGATCTGGAACAATCTACCATCCCAGATAGTTATGGCCTTCTCATTATCGGAATTTAACACCTTGTTGCAGACAGTAAACTTGAATAACCTTGTACATTTGGAATTCTAAGGGCCGGTTGCACCAACAGAGGTTACCCTTACCCAGGGGTTAACCCGCCATTTAACCCTTGGTTAACCCGCC
>JAQGBX010005374.1:0-13782 GCA_034698745.1 Megaphyllum sjaelandicum
TAGGAATCTGGAAATCATTTATCAATCATGGTGCGTTCCACCCCAATTATATAAAATCCAATATTCAATAGGTTAATGGTCAATTCATTCGACAATATGCATGTGTATATTTAAACAATGCTATATATTGCATGCAATGTCGTCAAGGTGCGGTTTATATAGGTGACCCGCAAATGCAGTATAAGAACGGACCGAAGATGTCAAGTTTTGTCCAACCGTGTGTCCAAAAAATTATCTTAACCCAAATAAAAATAATTGAACTATAATTATGCAAAATCTAAACTATATATGCACTCCCGAATATCTAGATTGACGAAAATCTTGCACACTGCTAGATGTAATCTGTGGCCATGCATGCATTCTAAATAATGTTCCATTCCTATAAACTAGACTGGGCTAGGCAAGAGTTTGTCTTAAGGGCCAAGGGTTCTCTCGCAGCACACATTCGAGGCTTCCCATTCAGCGATAATGAATCTGATACAGATTTAAAAAATGGAGATTTTAATGACGATTGCAATATGTCATCTAGGCCTACACGCAGAATTAGCGCGGGCTCCTCGGAGCGACACCAAGCTGGTTTAGTGAAAATTCAAATAATAAGGGGCTGGGGTGCGTTCCTTTGGCACTGTTAGATAAGAAGAAATCATGCAGGGCGCCCACAATTGTGACAGTAATTAATGATCAACGGGTGACATTGTGATTTGTATAGCAGCGTTTGCCAAATATCTCAATAGCGCGAGCCTATTAGACCCCGGGCCATGTCGCGGGTCCGAGGATAGTTGGTCTACAGGTGCCCATCTTCGTATGAGTTCCTTGCATTTTTTTCATATTGAAAACAGGTGCGCATGCGATTACGCCATCTTTTACTAACTCCAGCACCGCATGCAGTATAACGTGTTATGCTTGAGCTTGAGATCTGTCTAAAATACGTTGGATCGTCCAATTATTCCCGTCATCGCAGGTGCGATTGAAGAAAAAGCTCAAATGACGTCATCTTGTTAACTAACAACTTTGGAAAATATGAATACAAAAACTGTATACTTGTATCATAGATTTTGTTGGAAATGTAATTGTATGTTACCAATATTACTCTTATGTTATTAAATTGTTCTTCTGCACATCAAGCCTGCTATCAAAAATAACTTCTACAGATTTCCATGGCCATGTTTAAAAGCACGTTGAAGCTTATTCCATTCGCTTGCCAACCAGTGTCGCTTAGTGGTGACTGGTGAGCGTCTGCAATACCACTAAGCGACACTGGTTGGCAAGCGACTGGAATAAGCTTCAACGTACTCTTACCCAAAACCTGTAAAGTCTAGAGAAGATTTACTTATTAGGCAGGGTTAGTTAAGATTCAATACGGCGATTTGGTTTCCGAATATGACGTCATCACTGCACTCTTGTTCTGCCTGCATCGAACATCACGATGTTGAGTGCTAAATGGTGACGTCAAGTGGTGTTCCGAGCATCAGGTGCTTACACGAAAAACGCAAATGACCATTGTTCTCGGGGGCATGTCGGAAGGGGGTCCGCAATTAATGGTCATGACTAACCTAAAATGATAAAGACGCCAACGTTGCCAATTAAAGAGCTACATGTACAGTATATTCTATTATGATATCGAAGAGTTGGAGTTTGGAAGTTTTAAATAATGACAGGAAACTATAGGTTACATGACCAATTTATGGTGTTTCGAAAAGTATTTACATCGCAAATAATAGCACTGCAATCCTTTATTCCAGAGGTACTCAGACAGATCGCACTTACATAGTCGCGAATTGTCACGTTGCATTTCAACACGCGATTAAATCACTGGTAAAATGCGACATAGGCAGAAGCTCGATTCGCAGATTGCGCTTTAGCAGTTATAAAATCACGTGCTAAAAAGCAAAGCGCTGATTTGTTTATTGAATACATTAGAGGTTATCTGCTTGTGCACCAATCCATGCCTTCCGTTTGCACACGTGACTGTCAAAATGCGTTCTGTCTGAGTACCCCCACCGAGTACTTACTATCTGATTACATGTACGTCTTGCAAAACATCGCTATACAGGGTGCAACCATCCCATTGGGCATGTTCAACTGGCTCACCATTTTCTCATTATCAGAGTATTAATGAGAGAATTTTTTCCCCCGATTGTTTCGTGAAATCATCGTCCATGCCAAACGAGACGATGACAAATGATAGAGTAATCAAAATCGGAGTCTGCAAAACGTCTCCCCTTCGTACTCAAGCTACATTATATCGTTGCTTAACATTAGTACGTACGCAAATGAGGCGTGTCTTCGGGCTTAAGCCTCGCGTCAATTACTCGCGTTAATTGGATGAGCACTGCACTATTTTTAACAAGGCGATTATGTAAATCGCACTTATTGGAATATTAAAAAACGTGCGTTTTTTTGTTTTTTTGTTTTTTTCGTCTAAATTTTCCATCCGTTACACTGATTGAGTGAAGACTCACCCATGCCGACCATGCAGTTTTTCTCTATGTCGAGGCAGTTCCAAATCTGACACTAACTCTCGCGTTTAAGTCCATAATGGAGTTAATAGACCCGAGTCAGGTAGGTTATGCCCAATCAGGGACGGAGTAAAAAAAGTTCATTTGACTGATGATGTTTTAGAGCGTTAAGGTTAAATGCTCGTTTAAAACTGCAATCATAATGGGCAATGACGTAGCAAAATAAAGGCATAAGTTACAACAATGCCCGCCTACCCCGAAACAGGGCGCACAAACAATAACACAAAAAGCAGCCCCAAAGGAAATCACGAACACTATTTTTTTTTTTTACCGAAATTTCATTCTCAGGAAGCCGCCAACTTCTATAGCATATCCCAACTTACAAAGGTCAATACCTTTTTTCCCCCGAGTAATTTTTCTTAATGAGCAAAACGTTTGCACGTAAATCTCTCAAGTGGGTCTGTGGCGCATTGGAAAACTGCTAGGTGCGTAGGGATACAGGTACACATCTTTCCGCGCTTATCGCCCATCAAACCGGAAATTGCTCCGCGTGCGGATTAACACTATTGTCGATCACATGATGTGATGCTTTCGAAAATCAGCATCTGCGTCAAAGAGCTTCACAAGGAATAACCATGCCAGTAATAAGTAATGCAGTGTTCTTAAATTCGTACGATTCTCTGGTTCACAAAAATCCATCCACGATGAATTGACTGTATGGGAATGTTTAGATTTTTAAGATAATTTGCTACTGGCAAACATGGATGAAATGATCAGATTGGTCAGCATGGGAAACAAACACTAGCTGAATAAGTGTCGATTTTGTTTAATTTTCGACAATTTCACTTGCTGTGTATATTTGCAGCTGACCTATTTATTCCGTATATTGCGTACAAATGTTTATGGAAGCCAATCGGCATGCAATTGTATACGTAATACATTTATGTTACTATTTTTACTTATGCGTCAACTAGTTGTACAACTTGTCAACATAACCCTTTTAATTGGGTCACTGCATGGAAGTTCCATATATGCTTAACTTCCACCCGCATGCTTCCAATTGTGAATATTGCTGCCCTGAAACCGGACGTAGATTTTTGTTACATTTCCGCTAAAACTGTAATGTATACAGTATAGATATTTGGTTTGAGCTGCTTGATTGAGCATTGGTTGAGCATGCTTGATTTCTCTTCCTCAGAAAGAAACAATTAGTTTGCCAAGATCCGTTGCTTGAGACTCAGCCGAGTATACTAAACATGTTTATTTAACTATGTAATATGTACTTAGGTAAACGTGTGGCGATGGAGGACATTTTTCAAACTGTCGCAGGCGTGTAAACATGCACGCATCCTTGTCCAAATTTTGTCCAAATTCCTTTGTCCATCCTATAACAGATCATGACTATATCCTGTACATGTAGGTAACAGTATTTAAATGACAGGCTATAATCATTTCCAAAAAAAAATATTAATTGTAAATATGATTTTTCTTCATGGTTTGCAAAAGTCCTCAACTCCCTTATCCAAAGTTGTAACAAATTACAATGTATAAGCCCGTGACCGTTTCAACACAATATCAGAGAAAAATGTCTTATAATAACCTCGCCATAAAGGCTGACATCAGCAAACAGCACATCTATAAGAGGAATGAAGGCGGTCGTCAGCAAAATGACCATCCAGTGTGTCTTAACCGCGTGAATGCCTGTAGATAAAAGCATCCCTCATCATTGATTTTCAAAGGGATGATACCATGCAGCGGTGCCAAGTGACCCTTTGCCAGGGCATATTCAATGGGAAGCAGATTGCGACGAACCTGTTCTCAGAGGTGTATCATCAATTGATTATTAAAGCCTATATCTATAGGGTTCGGCCTTGCTCGTCATCGTAGACATTTGAAGTGACAGCCAGTGCCATCTCGTGACCCCCACGACCACACGCTGCTCGATGAAGAATAGCCCCCAAATTGACTTCAGCCGAACCTCATAAGTCACCACGGATTTAAATACGGACGATGGATTTTTATGATACTCGTATCCCGCATGAGCTCGAATCGCCCTAATGGAATTCGATGGCCAAAAAATACGAAAAATCCATTGACCAAAATTGAGTTCAAACGTCCCACGTGGTGTATACATTTCGTATCACGCTATAGAACCACCCGTTAACTCGCCCGGGTCGTGCGTGTCACGTGTTATGAGGTATTACTCCAATTTAATTATGGAGCCGTTTTGGAATGTCACATGGCCCTGGGCGGCCATCTGTAGGGGTCGGGGCTCGCGGATACCCGCAATCGGATAATGCAATCATTCTTGTCGTTGTCATGTCTCGAAGATCATGGAAATGAGCTTGCAGTTTCATTTATAGTTGTGACAATTTTTCACGGGGATTTGACACAATCGGTCCAATCTACAAGCATGGGCTAGCGTCGCGATACTCTCTTCACAACTGTCAGGTACATGACGGTCACACCCACCATGCATCATGCTGTTGTTTGCATGCATTGGGTTGTCCGTTTTTGTGCAACTCCGCCGAGGTGTTTGGAATTCGGGGGTTTTACCCGGAGAGGTCAGGGGTGACTGCGACGCATGGCTATGCCTATCATAAATCTCTCCATAAACAATGATATCTCGAGATTTAAAATTTTTAAAATCTGAGCTATGATAAAGTCAAGGTTTAGAAAATTTGCAGTTTCCATTACCTCCAAAACTAAAAGGTATTTCATTTTACAAGAGCACATGCATACTGGTTCTGCACTTTAGAATACATTTTGAAAATGGAATACAATGAACATACGGTCCCTGTTTAAAAAAAAACTAACGTCATAAGATATGAAGTTGGCATAAAAATGCAGTTAAACTAATTATTCTAGTAAGTATATGATGTTCAATAAGTAGCCAAAGACAATAGGCTCTTCAACCCTATTCATGGCAATGTGTGGCTGATTGCAATCCAGTTAACTACGAATCAGACTTAAAATCATTCTAAACAGATAATTTAGCACACCGAAAGCGCTTCCTTATTCAATTGTATAGTGCAGATGCAGAAGTCAGTCAACTTCGCAGCTTTGTTTGCAATGACAAACACTGCTAATGCTCGCAGCCGACATAAAAAAGGCATACATGTACATAATGGCCGATCACCATCAAGCTCGGCGGAGGACCATCCATTTTTTCTATTAATGACGTCAAAACCAGCTCGGAGTTGTCGCACTCGTAACAAGAACTTCCTAACGAAGGACTATACTATGGCACTGCCGCTTATAGAAAACATTGATGGGGAGGGTAAAGCGCTGTGGAGGATGGGGCAGGGACTTCCCTATAGCGAAATCTGACAGCTCCACCACCAGACTCATCCCTGAAAAAGCAAACATTTGTGAAGAGACCACTTTCGCATCTCTCGCCAGCCAATTTCTATACACTGAGCACAAACGCACGCTCACACAATGCATATTTTGTGTTGTTGTTTGTCTCTCATCAGCCACGCAGGCGTTCAAATCTCACAAAAAAAAGGGCTGCAGGACGACAAAAGCCCAGCGCGAACAAAACGACGACGATGATTGCGTTTCGCAAATACACACACAACTTGACTGTCAAACTTGTGCGACTTCGGTGATTGCAAAATTCTAGGTGGACCAGAAAAAAACATGGCGGTTTTGGAGGAGGAACCCCTTTGCCAGGCTTGGCTCGGGGACGGAAGGCGCCCGTCTGCCTGTCGTCTTCAGTTTCTCCTAAATGTTTTTGGCCATCCATCCAATGCATCCCATGACACTTTTCCTAGTTGCAAGATTATATGCGCGTATATACGCTTCTACCAGACACGAGATGTTTTTTTTTTAAAAAAAAATGCAAAAAATAGCGTTGGATGACACAAAAGTCAGAATGAGATTGACAACGGCTGCCTGTCATCGTACCTCGGCCGAATGCCACTGGCGCAGCTTGCGGTTGTACATGAACTGCCTAGCGATTTTCAAAACTGATGTCCCAAATTTCTCGAGTTCAAATTTTCTCCAACGGAAGATTTTTGGCCAAGGATCCACTCTGCAATCAGCTTATTTACAGAACATCGCTGGAGCACAGTGATGTTCGTGTAACTCTACAGGCTGCGTTTTCTACAGAATGCTGACTGAGGAATACTACTGAGAGATAAACAGTTACATCAACTAACTATCAATTAAAAAGCAAATCATTTGCAGTTCAATTTCCAGATGACTGAAAATCTTAGTGTATTCTTGGACATAACCTATAACCGTCCATTAACTGATAGAAGTTGATGGAGTCGTTATCATCTACTGATGCTTTATTATATGGTGTAAAGTGCAATCCTCTCATAGAGAGAATCCCAACTTTTATGAAATGCGTGTTTTTCTCATAGTCTGTTGCTAATGAAAATGACTATACTTTTGTCATTGAAGTTCCTCCAAACATTACACGTAAAGTGTAAACATTATAACGAGTGCCAATTTCCCAGCTCCTTGCAGGGTAAGAATAAATGAAAAGCACCGACGTCATATACGATTCAATTAATTTCCGCCGTAAATTTCTCATGAATTCCGAATGAAACGCACATTAATTTCAATGAATTTTTTAAAG
Source organism: Megaphyllum sjaelandicum (assembly GCA_034698745.1). NCBI lineage: Eukaryota > Metazoa > Arthropoda > Diplopoda > Julida > Julidae > Megaphyllum > Megaphyllum sjaelandicum. The sequence continues at coordinate 7,048 of JAQGBX010005374.1, forward strand.
TAAAGACATTTAAATGCAAATTCAAGCATTCAGTAACACTTCCTCAGATCCGTGCAAATTAACGTTTTAGAAATTTTCAAACCTTTTCAGAATTTCAAGATTCTGAAATTTGTCATCAACATTTGAAACTCATTGTGCTTTTTATAAAACTTCTTAGAAAGTGCACATCTAAAATAAACTCGCTCTGAAATGTACGCGCCTCAACCGGGCGCATTTTTGACTTTAATTAGCGTGTGCATCTCACGAGAAATGCCAGAAATACCAAGGAATCAGCTAAAAATAAGGGTGCGAGAGAACTAAGGGGGCAAAAGCTCGCGTTTGCAATTAAATTTTATGGGACTCGACGAATCCGAGAAAACGTCGATAATTTCATTGGGGTTTTCAAAACTTTCTGCTCAGTCGTTTGCGCCGCAACTTCTAAATAAGTTGTCGTTCGCTGCATTACGTCGGCATTATGCTAATTAATTAGCATTCGCGACTAATGGAAATAGTCGTTGGGTTGTAGTCGAAAAACGCAGCTGACGACTACCTATATAGTTTCATCAAGATAAAACGATGGAAATAGCTCTCTTCTGCTGCTAATCAAAGATGGCAATCAACCAAAAAGGAAATCACAGTTTTACAAGTCCATTAAACCATGCGCGTCTGATGGTTTGCGAAACGTCAGCGCCACCACCGCCAACAATTCCAATTACTGCAAGAAGCGCACATTTGGGGTAATTGGGCGGGTCGTTCGTAAAATGGTTGTCCCTGGGTAGTTCGCGAACATCCTCTTGACGCCATTGTCTCAATCCAACAATGAGGCCCTAGGAAAATAATCCCACCCCCATGCAGCCACGCACAGTGATATGCTTTTCGCTATTGTTGCCGGTCCCAAGACCGGCAACGAGAAACCAAAGATGAAATACTCCGTGAAACCTTCACCGATAAACTCCATGGCTGTAACATTCCAAACATATATATTCTGATATATAGGAAGACATCTTGGAGGAAGTTGGTAGATGAAATCTCTGAGGGTCGGCCAGGTCACGACTGAACTGATAATAATACACCGAAGTAAATGATGTAAACATGGTCGGGAGCATTAAAAAAACCATCCATTTCCTTATTTCGCATCTCAGCTTAATTCTTGCCTTTATCCGAAGCATGTAAGATCTACTTTCTACAAGGGTCAAACAAATTTTCGAAATGTTATCTTTCTGGTAGACTCGTTGAAGACCAGGGTTTTGCGCCTTCCCAAATGATGTCATTTCCAAAAATAAGCCGGATCAACGAGGAGGGAGGGAATGCGATGGTGGAAAATGGAAGAAATGTCAGCAATAATAAAGAAAACGTGTAGCAGTCAGTCTGAATTTGGTCGAAATTACGTGTTGGGATGCTCGACGTTCCTTCCGACGCCACGCAGTTCAGACAGCATTTAGTGTAACCGTCTGTTGACGGTCTTCTGCAGTGGGACTCGTTTAGGACATGGATGATATACGAGCCATCCACATTTCCCCGCTAATTCCTCGAATATACGAGGATGCTTAATGGAATATTTGTAACGTAATCGCTCTCGCCTCACTTGATGCGTACTATGTCGAGCATTCAAAAATGGCGACGAGGTGGGAGGGTGAGGGACGCGCAGCCCCAAGAATGTTGGCCCACCCCTGGCTCATCGTACACAACCTTTCGTCAGGTTAAACTAACATTTTAAACGCTGCATTTTGTCGCGAGGTATTAGATGACTGCACGAATGCTCCCCTGAAGAATTTACGGAAACAGCGAAGTTCTTCTTGCACTTCATTCAGCTAAACTTCGTTTTAAGAAACTTGTAGGACTTGAAAACACAACATGTGCATATTCTTCATGGCGTCGAAGAACGAATTGTCTCCAGGCCATCGATCAGCACCGCATGCAAAAGTCTGAGATACGGGTGTGTTATATTCGTTGCTGACCAATATGCAATCGGTGTGAATTGAACGATGCGAATAGTATTTAGAACAAGGACAACATTGTTTAGTCACGCGTTGTTTCGTATCGAATTCTTTCTCCCAGTTCCTCAAATTCTTGTCGTCTGAGATGGAGTTTTCGGGAGAATTTCCATGATACTCCGATCGAGGAATGTGTTGGTCAACCCAAGAATTCCATACATTGGTGGGTGGTATATGTTTGTGCGACGCTGTGGCACAATGGGCACCACCTGGTGGAACAGTTTCAGACGTTGACTGCATAGCTGTCCCCGTTCTGGAACCTGCAGGCTGCAGAGCAAGCAACAATCTTGCGAGAGGTTTCAAAAAGAATGGTTTCCAACTGCCCATGCATGCACATGAGCGTCTCAGTTTTAGTCCATTTCTGGTGCGTTTTTCGATTGTGCATAATCCGAAATGAAACAAGTATATAGATGTAGGTCGTGCAACAAGAATGCATATTTCACGCTGATCTCGGGGACTAAGTGCAGCAATGCGTTCGCTTCATCAAACGGTCCATTGTTCGTCCCACCCACCAAGTTATTCATTAGCATAAGCACAATGGCTGCCAGGCCGTCAAATTCGGTGGGGGGATAATGAAAAGCACGGGCTATGTCGTGACTTACATTCCTACTTCCAAATAATGCAGTCCTTAATTCGTTTCAAAAGTCATTAACAACCGTGCAATTATATGCGTGTTGCCAACGGACGCGCATGCCTCCACGGTGCGTCGATACACGCGCTTTTTTTTTTTTTTTTTTTTTTTTTGTGGGTGAAGATCGATATATAATTTGAAAGGCATGGCGCTTGTGAGACAGTTTATAATGGAAATGTTTATATATGTTGGGCCGGCAGGGGGTCCAACTGGAATGGCCGCCACCCCGCTGCGTCTGTGGCGAAATATATGTCGGGTGTAAAATATTAATAGCCATTTTTCATCTTTCCATTTATTCGCCGTAATCAAATGGGAAGAGAAAAATTGAATTAATATATCTTGACGGAGACCCAATTGAAAATGTTTGACGCATGCATCCCTTTTTTAACGTGCAAAATGGATGAGCGGTCCGTTGAGGTTTTTTGTGTGCGTGCAGCCTTTGCTAAGTCACCGTTAAATTAAAAACAAACGAGCCAGTTTAATTTTCGATTAATTAACTGCAATGACTTTCTCCCTAATTCATTTGCATGAGGACTCAGGCATGCATGCATGCAACCCTATAGATGAGTTGCGCTTGACGTCATCCAGCTATTGCTCGGCGGCCATGTTGTAGCACAACGAATTTTGGGTTCAACTTGCTCGTTCTGCGAAAGAAAATAAGGAACTTGAGCATACCTATATAGTTATAAAAAAAACTTTTGGAATTGATCTGACGGTTTATGGGGAAATGAAAGCTTTTATGTTCGGACCTAGACCTTTATGAGATGGACACGATCGAAAAGCATGTTATGTCTTTACTTCAAGATGGCGGACCTAAGATTCGCTCCTGAAAATTCGTCTGCTTGTGCAAGATCAATGAAAAATCCGGTGCACGTAACTTTACTCATTGTTCGAACATTCAAAGTTGTTTGGTTTGCAAAATTATGACCAGACCGCCCAAAATTCTGATTAAAGAAATTTCGCTATGTGAACAATGAAAATTAAAGTTATTCGCGGATAAAGAGGAAGACTTGAGACGTTTTCGACATCAAAGTATCGAATGTTTACTGTATGAATTGCTGCGATGGCGTTATCTTAGCTTTGTCTAAACAACTCAGTCCATGGTGAATGCTGCCAAGGAGGATGTCAATGCGTATCAACAGATATAGATCGTGACGTCATATATCGCGAGTTGTGAAAATGCCTAGATGATGCTGATACCGCATGAGTGTCATGCCTGTTTGTCAACGCCATCAAGGTGATCATGATGCTGATCTATACACACGGTTTTCTGGGCATGCGCATATATCAAAAACTTAATATTTGCAATTTTGAATTCAAATAATTCAATTTCTCTTATTGTTTTTTATAGAGTTTCAATTCGCAGAATATTAGTCTTAAATATAAATTCGTGCATAATTATGCTCATTTTAAGAACACGAAATAACGAACCGCAACCTGCAACACGTGAGTTCAACTTCTCCCCACCAAGAACTTGGCATAAAAAGGTTCTCGGCTTTTTCTCTCCTGATTGGCATATACATGAATCTGCTCATGTACAATTTTCATAACCCATCCATGTATAATGCACGTTTAGCTAATATTTAAGCACGAAAATGCATAATGCAGTGTGCTTGTCATGTAAAATAAATGAGGGTTATATTTTGGAAGACGGATTGCCAAAAGTGAGCTCGGGGTAGACGTCAGAAATTTCTTAAGAGACTAGTAATTAGGCAAGGTTTGTTTATTGTATAGCCGCTCGTCTACCATGCAGGCATCGTTTTTGGAGAAACTATCTATATATCCCATTGAAAATTGAATAGGGGTGTATCGACAAAAGCCCTTAGGACGAACCCATAGATATTCATTATGCGCTCAAGTTGTGGCCAAAAGCACAGGTACGGCGTTGAAATGAACACCCAAACATCACCCACCTTTATCTGGGGGAGAAAGTTCGGATTGGGGGGAGAGGACTGAACTTATTAATTCATAACGTATATACTATATAGAAGTTCCGGCTTTCAGAAAAAATGGGCGATCCCAGAATGCAGCGCGCTGCCCATGTCATTCAAAGGGATTTCCATCACCTTCATCTTCAGGGGTTGGAAAGAGGACTGGATCCATCCTTGCCTCCGCTTAGCAAAATCATGTGGAAAATTAATGGGAAATATGCACACGCAAATAATTTAGCAAAAATTTCAATATTAATAGCACGCCAATCAAACCGCACTCTATAATCAAAACATGGCAGCGGTAATCCGGTATTAATTAGGCCTATGAAGTTAGGTTAATGATACGAACGAAGATTATGCTGTTGCTTTCGAAATCAGAAGAAAAAAAACTGGCTGAATGATGTATTCGCAGCACTGGCCTTCGGTGTAATGTTATTTCTGGACGTTTGTAATGAAAGAAAAGGATCAGTTATATTTCTGTAATTTTTTTTGTGGCAAATTCTCGTTTCCCTTGAAAAAGCAACCGAAGATTGGATTGGACTAACGCCATGATGCATGTATCAGCACGATATGTATTTTCTAGATGTAAGAATAGTATTGTTCATCCTTTCATACAATCCAGTACAACGAATGAATGAATACCTTAATTGCAATTAGAATGAAAAAAAAATCTGGAAAGAAAATGGAAAAAAAATACCGGAAAAGTTGCATTTAAGCAATATTTAACAGTATTAGAATTCAATATATACGTTGCACTTTTTTACTATACTGTATTTAGAACATTTGGGAAAAAAATTAGAATCTATCTTGGGGTTCTCCAAAGACCTCAAAAAAAGACTGCCTGTGGCGAGAGATATGCATGTAGAATCTCCAAGGGTTCTGATTTGCGTACATTTTTAGAGTGCAAACTGCTCATTGTTACTGGCTATTGCCTGGTGTTAGATGTAACAAAGTAAAGAAAACTGTGTCCATATATATTTAACAAAATTTGGTACTTTTATCATGGTAATTAAGGCATGCATTTTCATTAAAAGTCACATTTTCCACATGCGATGTGTAGCTCGTCGCTCGTATAACAATTAAGTTATCAAAAACTTTAAGATTTACACTCACGCTTTTTCAAAATGGGAATATAGAGGTGATACCCATTTCTTGCTTGCCTTCATATAACAACAAAAGAGTACTTCAACAATGAATTTTTTTTTTTTACTTTGCACGTATGCAGTTTTTTTATTCCTAAAATGCACAGTGGCATGCGCTATACCTCATTGGTATCCTCTTGAATGACGTGGTCTGTACTTTTTTTTGCCACGTGTCACTTACTCGGCGCTATAATTATAGTGTCCAAATGGCTCGTGCATGGCAGATGGCCTTGCCCATACTTTAAATTACATATTTCTGGTGTGGAAAAAGACATTCCAATCACTCAACATTTCAAACGAACCACTATTATTTGTGGCACCACATGTTTAACTATCATTTTCTACATTAAGAATATGGCTATAGGGATAGAAAAGGGCAGGGAGAGAACTGCGGCTATACAGTAGTTCGTCACATTACATGACAACACATTACTATAAATAAAAGAACGTTAGATGGTTTCATTTTATAAACTATATACTGTATATTATCAAAAAAGCACTCAAACACTGATCATTTTACGTTTATTTTGAATCCTGTAAATCTCGTCATGCACATTCCCAGCTTGATCATCAATTTGGTCTTCTAGATAACGAGCGTATATAAGTTGAGCATCCCTTATCAGAAATGCTAGGAACCAAACATACTGTATTCAGTAGAACACCAATTATCCGAACTCCGACTATCCGAATCGCTTTCAGATGTTAAGCAAACAATGACTTTCATTTACAATGTATACATGTGCTAATTAATGTACAACACTTGTAAGTACAAACGCTATATAACATGTAAAAATGTTGCCTTTTCATTTGATTCATTAAAAATGCATACAGTACCGAAAATAAGCTCTTTTTCCTTGAAGTACATAATATTTGAATCCTTTTTTCGGAAAAAATCCAATTATCCGAATTTTTGATTATCCGAATGGGGTCCGGCCCCAATTGATTCGGATAATTGTAGCTCTACTGAACTTGCTATTTCAGTTTGTTTTTTTCGGATTTTGGAAAATTTGCAAGCATATATTCATAAGAAGATATCTTGGGGATGGACCCAAACCTGA
>JAQGBX010005375.1:0-13782 GCA_034698745.1 Megaphyllum sjaelandicum
TTGTCATTAAAAAAATCTGAAAAAATTCAGAGAACATAGTATTATTATATTATTTCATTTTTCAAAGTTTCAAAAATGTAGGATAAGCAGATCATAATGCTTGACTGAGGGGGTTAAGACGAATTTCCAATTCGGATTTTTGAGTTCCCGAGCATCCGCGCTATGATGCGTTAAACCGAACTTTAGACAATATGAGTCCTTATTGTCGAAGTCACGTTTTGTCCGACTTCTGTTAATACGAACCACGCGTACGGTTTAAAAGAACAAATTTTGACGTTCCTTCAGATTCGTCTTAACGAGGTTCGACTGCAAACGTACGTGTAATACCAAAAGAGAAACCCAATTACCGTATTTGGATCTGTACCCAGTCTTGCATAGAGCTCCTCAATGGGAATCCTGTGATCATCCTACGTAGTAAAGGAAAGCTCCATTAGTAAAAATACACGCAAAATGTAACGCTATTTGAGTATAGCGTTCATAAAAAAAACGATAAATTAACGCGTTGGCACGATTTATTCGGACGAAGTAATGCATATTTTTTTTTCAATTCCTCGCAATTGAAAGCTCATTAATTCGGCGCTAAAAATAATGCCAAAAAATATAACGGAAAGAGAAGTCTCTGAACAGACGGTGAAACGAAAAAGGCAACAATTCAGCGAAAATGGTAATGAGGGGGTGGGGGGTTGTTTCGTTGATCATTTTTCAAGGAAACCGTGGTAAGATCCCCGACGCTTATTAACAGATTTATCGTAATATTCCGGCCCGGGGATAAAAAGGATTGGGTGCATTTAAGGTACCTCTCGTTTCCACTTCCCTCTCAAGTGTAACCTATCAAAATGTCAGCCATTATCAGAAATACTCAAACGTCATCAATCTAATATTTGGCGGGGGATGCAGACGCCAAACAGAACTACGTAACGAGGACAGAGGGGAGTAAAAGCAAAGGCCAAATGAAGATCCCCCTTCCCAAAAAAAAAATCTTTTCATCATCGATTATCATAACAATAATGCAGATAAAATTGCGGCTCTACGTCACGACTATAAAATATGCTGAATATCCATCGATCCGTGCATACATAACGCGCTGCGGGAAAGAAACAAGTAACTCGGTCCAAAACTGCTATTCACTAGGGTAAAAAGCAAAAATACATTAAGGGCGTTGGCATTTGATATCCGTGGGTGTGTACCAGGTGTTCGGAAAAGATAGAAAAGAAAAAAAAAAGGTACGAGTGGCATATATAAAGTAGAAGACCTAAATTTCAGCTTTCGTGCCAGACTTATTTCAGTTGGGAAAACGGTTTATAGGCGCAGAAATTATTCTTTAGTCGAGATGAGGGAAATAAAATATAAAAAAAAGAAGTAAAAACGAGCTGAGAATGAAATAGAATGGATATACTCTATAGACTAACCAGCTTATCATACATTACAAAAATTAATAACGTTTGATAACGACGCCCGAAAAAGCTAGTTTCAGCCGTCTTATCTATCGATTAATAGTCGAGCGATTAATTAAGCTCTTTTTTAATTGCTTCAAAGTCATTACAAATTAATTCGGGGATAGTGAAGTTAACGTCAAAGATACCGGCACTTTTTTGAAAAACCGAAACACCGTGACGATTAATTAAGGAATTAATTCTTTTAAACCGGATCAACTGCAACTTAACGGGAAAAACCGAACACATTTTAGCGCAAGTTGCGATATTAATATTGGTTAACAACTCGAATCGTGGCATAAAATAAAATATTTAGTGTGAAATTTAAATGAATTGAAAACTCGTGAAGTAAATCAGCTTTAGTTCAGCTGTTTGAACACAGTTAAAAAAAAAAGTTGCTGCCCCTGTCGTGGGGCAAACATTAACGACACGTACGTTATGCGAGTTTGCTAACGTTAGCTAGTTTTCACTGGCAAACTAAGATGCTGTTATAATCCCCGTTTATATTTAACGGATAATCGCGTACCGGCTTCATGCTCAGATTTCCATATTGAGTATGCGCACATTTCAAAGTGGGGCAAAAAATATAATTTTAATCTGAAGGTTTTCACCGATTTTCTAATTATTTTCAAAATATTCACAAAATGGGAGTTAACGCATTAATTTATGCTAAATTGAATATAAATGTAACGTAACGTTCATCGTGATTTCCGGCTTTATTTAAAACGCATATTTAGTAAATTTCTCAATTTAGATTTTAAAAAAAGCCTGCAGTATCTACACAATAAGTAATCGTATAATCGAAAAGTTCGGGTAATTCTTGAAATTCCCGCTTATTTACGAAGTAGCTTTGGTCAGCAACGCCATTTCCGGATTATTTCAATATGAACTTATTCTTCAAAAATAATGGAATAATTTTACAACGTTCCTTGTTTTTTTTTTCAAACAACAAAAAAATTCCAAACGGGAATAAAACTTAGTTGGATACATTACTAATTTAAGGAGCATACACTTTACTAAAATTATATTTCGCATTTTTTAAAATTGAAAATAATGCAAGTACTGTACGTACCGGCTATAGCGCATAGAATCCCCTATAGCTACCACAATTCCTTCCGAGAGTAACGCAGTAACGATTTAGTCGGTAAATTGGATGTTAAAAAATAGTAACTTCCCCATTTTTGGAATAGGTTTATGCAGAAAACAATTCAGGAGAGTTAGCATCGAGCAAATATTAAACAGAAATTGCAACCAAATTCACGCTTTTTCGATGTTCCCGAGGTTTGCAATTTGCTTTAAATGGTAAATAGGGCAAAATGTACTTACAAAATCCAATTCCTGCTTGAGCTCGTCCAAGTTATCATCTTTCGCTTTCTTTTTATCCGCTTTGGTCATGGGCCGTTTGTTTGCCATGGCAGGTTGTCCGTCTGGCTTTTGACCATTATCCGTACTTTTAGTTGTCACCGCCACTCGATAGCTGTCTGAGCGCCCATACTGTAACCATAGAAACGGAGAGAGAAAAACATTAAAACCACGAATCGACCAATGAGAGACGAGGGAGGGTGTAACGCGTCACGGTGACGTCACGCGTGCCCGGAGCCAGCTGGGGTTGCTCCGTTTTCACTAGGCCACTTCACGCCCTATGCTACAAAAGAGAGGCATGCAGCAGCGTCGAAGCATCGTTTTGGGGGAAAAAAACAGCATCGTTTCAATAGTGAATCTTTGGATGGATTAGAATAATGGCTGACGGATGAATAAAGACTGGGAAAAAAAAGCTATTGAAAGCCGGAATTGCTCCCACGAACAGGGTGTTTGTTTGCTCAGTTTGGAGTTTGCGAGGATACGAAAAGCATTCTAAAATAACGCCAAAGAAGAATTTAACGTGAAAATCTAAAAATTATAATAGGCCTACTTTCGTTTTACGGAAGGATTATAACTTCCACGTTTTATTTTCTTGTAAAAAAACCAAAAAACTTTATGCATTTTTTATGAAAAGTTGAATATTTCGTTTAATTTTTTTAAATAAATTTCGCTCGCGATTTTTCATTCAATCCGATCTTATTTAATTTAAAAATAAAGAAATAAAAAAGAAATTTAAAATTTTATTAAAATCAATAGTCTTAGGTTGCGCAGATCTATGTCAAGTGTGAGGGGAGGGGGGAGGTGGAAAAGGGAAATAAATTTGCAGTTACGACCTTTCCTTAAAACGAATATGCTTTAAGAATGTAAAAAAAATTAAATTTACACTGACATATACTAACGGAAGTAAAAACATCCGAGGATGCTTTCTACTTTAAACCAACGAACGCGTGGAATTTGACATTTATTCATGTCCCTGGCGTTAATTTTAAAATTAATTAAACGAAATTTTCTAAATTCTCAGCCATTTTCATCAATTACCATTGAGCATGTATACAACCCGTAGCACCCTCCTAGGGCACTCTTTAACAAATTATTGTCCAAGCTTCCGAGAAAAAAATTGTATGCGAGCGCGTGTTTTTTCGCATTTTTTTGCATTTCTTGCAAGGTTCAATTTCGTTTAAAACGTTTATTTATTTACTAGTAAAGATTCCGAGTGGAATTTAATCCGCGTGACTTTTAAATTACGATAAAACCTGTTAAGAGTGACCACCAAAAAATGCTATGTTGGTCACGGTACACAATTGATCACTATACAAAGAATGCCTGAATTAAATTAAAACAATGAACATGTACACTGCACTTATACATGTATACTGTAATACACGTAGTAAAAAAACCACAAAATCAAAAAAGGACAGAATCATCATGTCCAAGGGTTAAAGCAAGATGTATCGTGACTCATCTGCTATCTGGTCACATCTTAAGGTACATTGGCAATGTAAAAATTGCAAAAAAGACAACACTCACTGGTCACTGTACACAACAGACAGGTGGTCACCCGTCACTATACAGAGAATTTTTATGAAGGAAATGTACACTAGAAAAAACAATACGCTAAAAAGTGGTCACTTTTCGAAGGTTTACTGTATTTCCAAAAAAATTATGTTAAAAAAAGTTGCATGACCTACATGTATATCATCTGCTATATATATTGTTTTAAAATAAGAGCTGTTTTGAATCTTTCGATGTTTTGAGGATTATCCAGGGCTTCGGTTGTTCGAAATACAGTACTTCACTTCGGGACTTTCCGTAATAGAAAATTTACTATTTTATGTAACTTTATTAAGGTACCCGAAACGGTTTCGGAGCATTTGAGCATCTCTAAAAAAAGAGACTTCGTTACAGTCATGGGATGTACCAAAAATCAATTCAGATCTATCGAGACTTTCACTGCGAGTAGATAAAATTTCTATAAACTCCATCTGTGTATTTGTGGATGTCACACGTGACAAAATACTCATGGACAACCGCAAGAGTGAGTAACCGCGTCCATCGACCACCACCTTATATAAAGGTGAAAAATGTGCATTGGAATTGCACCTCATAGAAGAAATAATACTAACTGAGGTGGAAAATTGATTTGCCATTTGACTTCATTCCCATTACTTATCTTGACGGATGAACGAGTGGATTTGCGCGGCTTTCTCCATGTTTGGACTCAACTGATTTGACACACGAGATCCTAATCCCGAACCAATTCTTCGGACATTTCTTAATTTCACACTCTGACGAATAAAACACGCTCGTTTATACACCCATTTTTGGCCGCCACACAATCTAATTAAAATTGTCGGACTGCTGAATTATCCATCCACTTCGGGGAATTTTTTAATCAATCCATATTAAAATGGAACTTGCTGCCATCGATGTCATCTTTCGGGTGATTGTGACGTAAATATTAAAAAAAGTTGGATTATTTCGTTGTTTATAGTCTACCAAATATCGAGCACTGCGTATATGGAGATAAATTTGTAACCTTGAACAAGGCATCGAAACCAATTTGGCGGAAGAATTTATAGGAAATAACCGGCTTTATTAGAAGAATTTCGTAGAAAAAACCCGGAAGGATATCATCTGAAAATATTTTACGAATAACCGGAAATTTATAGGAAGTTAAACAACAGAAAATTAAAAAAAAAATATTATTCAATAAGCGGTCAAGGCAAACATTAGCCAAAACAACACTTAGAAGAAATATTTGAGAACAAATTGGACATTTACATAAAAAGTCGTAAAAATAGGATTGTCGAGTTAATTTTAATTTAATAAAATGCATCGTATTCAAAAAAGATAATAAAATTAAGGATTCTAGAATTTAAATATTTGTTATTATTCTAACATTTTAATGGCCTTTTAATAAATTCTAAATTTCGAAGAATTTTTCTTCATTTCGGTTACATTTGTCAATTTTTTTTAATGAAAATTGAAATTTTTAATGGTGATTTTATAGAGATTTTCACGCGCAGCATACTCGTCTGATATCATGACATCAAATCAGTTAAAATCGTTGCAATAACCAGGCATTCCTTAAACGACCTTTTCCTCTAGATTATTTTAATTTGCTACTGTATTTTAAAAATGAAACCAACGTGGAAACAATGCGCTAAGTTTTACAAAACCGAAAAAAAAAATATGTATAAAAATTTCATTTAAAATCTCATTTTCCTTTAAAAATAATTTCGAGCTTAGTGAAAATACAAGAAAGTTCCTCGAAATATAGAATGTATTAGAATTTCATTAAAAATACCGCAGTACTAATAAATATTTAAATTTTGGGATTCTTGCATCAGGATTTTGGATACGGTGGAAAATCCAAGAACGGATCGATTTTGGGCATTCATATAAACGATTTTCTTCGAGCAAACAGAAGATACAAAAAAAGTCAAAAGCTATTTTTGGCAACGATAAATCCTTTTAAATGTTCAGATCGCAATCCGAACTTGTGCGAGATAAGAAACCCAAAGGCGATTAATAAATATAGAGTTGAAAACCGGAGGGATGAAAAAATCACTAAAAGTAAAGTGGCTCTCACCAAGATATTAAATTTAAAATATGACAAAAAAGTGAATAACTCGTAGGAAGTTAGAAAACATGTTGAAACTTTTCAATATTTAACTGGGAAAAAAGCATAAGGACAATATAAGACTCGCGATCTAATATGAAATCTTCCAACAAAAACCAAACAAGATAGGAAATTTGCTTCACTTATCAAGCCCAGTATACAGACTAATACACAAATCACAAAGTGTTTATCGAAAAGTTTGCTTTAAACATTTTGTAGAAATTCCAGTTTGAACCAACTGCGTTCCATGTTTGTGTTTAGTCTGTATACTAAAACCTCGAGCTATTTTAATACATCACATTTTTTGTATTTATATGCATGCTCCAAGTGTAAACGTACATTTCAAAGTGTTTTGAGCCACGCATTATTGAAATAAAAATAGATTACATGACATTGCTCGATAACATAGATACCATTCGATATACGAACATGACTACCTTAAAGAAAATATACAGGGTGCAAAATTGTAACAATGCTGTATAGTGATGTAATTCTTAGATATTTGTTACGATGAAGTTGGATAGACTATGGAAAATATAGCTTTAATCGGTGCTGCGAAGATAATATCTACATAGATAAAGTAGAGCTGTATGTTTGTATGCGGGTGGCTTAGTGGGCGAAAACTTTTTCCATGAAGCGCCTTTGCTGAAGTGGTACGGGAGCGCTGCGGTCATGATTCGTTCATTAGGCCTACTTCGTCGCCATCGGTAAGTACAGCCCGGGCAAAGCCGAACCTTCCAGCTAGTAATAATATACATGCATGGGGTAAACATTCTGCGAAACTAGATAGGTGCATGGCCCTGCAGTGTCAAAATCAAAACGGCGCGGCGCCTATGTAGGAAATTTATTCGTTGAACAAACTATAGATAGAAATTGAAAATCGACTAAATATCCTCCAGGCCACAGAAGGCGGCCATGTAGAAGTGCACTGACATTGCAAACGAAACTTGACGAGTTTAACCGCAACATGCCACGAGCCAATTGTTTCTACCGAACCTTAGTTAACCTTTATTTAAAACAAAATAGATTATACAGTAACAATTTTAGATGTGGGCTGGATGAACGAGAATTTTCAAGAAACTATCCAGCAATTTTTAACAAGGGGGATTCGCAGGATTTATGCGAAGCCATTGGTGGTTCTCAAAATATGTTTCGCAACAATAAACTTCCAAAAAAGCCATTCGTAAAGCTTATGTCTGGAGTGTACTCTTAAATATTTCGATCACGAGCTTACAATCGTTGGCATGTAATTACCGGTATGCATTTTATCAAAATATTGAGTAAAGCGGACTAAGCAACTCTGGTTTTGCTCATGTAGGCTACAGTAACAAAATGCAGTAATATTAATAAAGCCGCGATATGTCACTTATAACAACTAATTTAACCTTCAGGAGACATTTATTTTATCATTACTTATGTTTAAGTTTTCAGGTCCGCTACACCGACATAAATGCAGCTTTGTCTAAAGCATCAGCGTGCATTAATTCCGTTTAAAGCTTCGTAGCACTTTACATGTCTATAAATCACACGTCTGAATACAGTCGTACAAGAATACTGTATATGCTAGCTCTACGCCCAATCAAAATGTCTAATGTTTTGTTTAAAGCTATACGATAAACACAACATGTAACGAACGAATTCTCATTACCATAAATGACTCTTAAAATATCTAGTACGTCTTCTGGGAACGTCTTTGATCACCTTAATCCAATAAGACTAATGTACTTAGGAAGCGCTTGTATTGCATAACTCGCCATGTGCGCAGTGTCGCCAATTTTGTACAAACAGAAACGAGGATTCTGAAAATGTGCACTATTGCTGGGCATCCATATACAGTATATAAAGAAGATATGTATGTGGTTGGGCTTGCTCCGCAACAACTTTTGATCCGCTCACCTGATTGCTCCCACATTTTCCAGGAATACTTTTCAATACCCGAGAAAAACACTAGGGGGGGGGGGGAGGGAATGGTGATCTCGAAAACATTACCCCTTCCCCATGCTCGCATATTTTAGACACAAATACCCCCAATTTGACTCCCAACATGGCCGCCCCTTTCCCTTGCTGGCAACACTTTTCGGCATGGGGGCGCTGCAGTCATCTTAATTCCCAATATTCTTCCAAATATGGTCGCTGTACAGCTCTGGTACTATTTTCAGGGGAACTCTTACATACAGCCTGGGACGCATAACGGGAAAGGCATTTAATGGCACAAGGTAAGGTAGCTAATCAACTAGGGTTAACATTTCCTTATACTCTGTCTACCCGTAACTCTTAAATAAAGCCCGGGCGAAGCCGAGTTTTCCAGCTAGTACTCTATATAATGATTCCATGTCTACCGGTAATCATGTTTAATATTTAGTCAAAATGATTCCTCAATTTTTTCTTGAATTTAAAATAGGCGTAAGATTTTTTTACGGTAGAAACCCTCGTGTGTATTCACTTTGTTTATTTATTTTGGCGAAAACATATCCGATAAAGTTAAGTTGGAGAATTTTTTTAAAATGATTAAATCGCATGCCCTAATTAAGTAAACATTTCGACGTCACTTTCATGAATTTATTTCATCAAGTGCAGATATGATGTTACGTGTACATGAAAGGAAATTGTATTTTACTTATTAATTTTATTTAATCAAGTTTCCCTTGCATTCAGAAAAAAATGTCTTTTTTTGTGTGCAAATTTCAAGAAATGTTTTGTAAGTACGACTTAATACAATATCTCGTTTACCATTTTTATAAATCCATTCCGTAAATTAATTTTTTCTACGATTGTTTGGTTTAGTAAACCAAAACAGTCGCGATGATAGTATATCATCCACATTTCAATTAAATTACGTACAAAATTAGTTTTAATATAAATGTATCAATTCAGTTCATAATAATGTGCATTATACCGTGTCATTTAAAAAAAAGACTGTCCTCGAAGTATCGAAACAATGCGTTGAAAACCCTGCCAAAATTTACCAAAAAACTTAGTGGACATTATATTTTGAGGAAATATTAAGTACACATACTGGCAATACTTGCAAACCAAAGAAACACCAGGAAGAGAAGAAATACATGTACATGTACGTATGAGAATAGTTCTTAAAGTAGTCATTATACATGTACTTAACAAACCCAAAAATACAACAGAAAATAAATTCCATTAAACTAACCATCAAAGACTTTTGATAAACGAATGTAATCAAAAGCATTACTGCCTCTCGAATAGCAGTTAGTGTAAGGTGAGTGCACTTTCGCGCGTTAGGATGAAAAATTAAATCTACTCCCATCTGTTTTATTGAAACAAGCTCGTTTCAATTCATTTTGTATCACTATATACAGCGCCGTATAATTTGCTATTTATATGCAGATTTTAAATTGCTGTTTTCAATAGCAGTCAACGTCCCGCGATACGGCATAAAGACGAAATCATCTAAATGTTATCCATGCGAACGAGGGCGAGCCCAAGGGCAAATTGAGCGAACAAAAAACCTAGCAAAAATAACGGTGCAATAAGGAAAACCAACCGAGCTTAAAGGTGGGAAAGAAAATTCCCAATTCTGTATTATAAATAAGACATGTTCTTTCCAGAATAACATATCCGAGTAAATGTGTCGTTGCAGGCCATTGATAACGACAGCATCGATGATATATCATTTGCAATACCATTAGGGCGAGTGATTTTAGCTAATAAGGTCCCTACTTTTACTAGGAAATGCTGCACAAAATAGTCGACTCAAATCATCATTACAACATATATTGCACACAACGGGATGCCATTAATTTCGGAGCATGTTTAGTGCACCGTATCCGATTTCCCATCACGCATAACAAAGAGCCAAAAATTACGGAAAATTAGAGTAGATCATATTTTAATCAAAATGCTTTCAACTGGAGAAAAAAAAAATATGAAAAACGCGTACTAAAAATCCTCGTATTTCACGTTTAATGCAAATTATTGAGGGTGTTTTAAAAGTCTCCTCTTTAGAAAAAAATAGATAAAATACAGTACATGTCGATTACGCGAGTGCATTTCGATAGCGACACATTATTAAATGCATTTATGAAGTTTAATTTTTCCTAATAATCTATATGTATATATGAATGCATGTATGTATATGTATCTGTGTGTTTTTCCAAGGGACGTCTTTACAACAAAATGCTGAAGTGGTATGGGGCGCTGCGGCGGTCATGTTCCCAAATTCCAATATGGCCGCTTCAGCAAAACACATTGAAACTACGTCAGTCAGCCATTTCGTTTTCTAAGGGGATTAAACCAATCGGGCACGAGGTAATTGTCCAGCATTTGTACTTCAATCTATTTAAATAATTTTCAAAAACTATTTGCAGGTAATATTTCACACGTGCGTCTTAATACGTGAGTTTTTTAATTACAGCCCGGGAAAAGCCGGGGTTTCCAGCTAGTTATTTATATTATAGTGTATTTATGCATTTTAAAATGCAACGTACAACTGTACGTACGGTACACCAAAATCATTATACTCAAAATAAATTTACGAATACATTCTATTAAGCGAAAATTCATTCAAGAACATTTTACATTCAACGAATTTTAATATTAAATTTCTAAAACACGCAATTCCCGTTCACGTGGGCATATATATAATATAACTTCCTTATTAAATAAGACATTATCACGAGACTCGCATGAAAATGTTATAAATTTTTACCAGCAAACGTCGATAACTCTTCCCACGTAATTTATAAAAAACGAGTCGATCCAATAATCCCGATTAATACGATTACATTCAAAGACGAGAAAAAGCACTTTTTCTCATCCCGTCACGCTACATGACTCACTCCAATTTATCTTAGATAAACATAATTGTTATCGTGGATTCGAACAAACCCCCGAAATAGATCTTGTATCGTATACTGCAGCATAAATGCATTTTCCATCCGCTGAATTAGCCATTTTTTTTTTGCCCTAAAAACTTTCGATGCCTTTCGTACGAACATCCAACCATACACGAATTTTGTCAAGAAACGAGAGTTTGTCTTCGTCGTATTCCGATACAATCCAAACATTTTTCCACCCTTTTTTTATGAGGGGAATATTACGAAGATGTCGTCAATAGGTTTCCGAGCGAGCTGGCAAAGAAGCGCGTATTGAGATAAAAAGCGTATTTCTTCTATAAATCAAAAAACGGACCAACATTTAGTGTGTATAGGAAGCTTCTATCGAATATCTCCATCAAACAAACAGTAGGACCGTATGCCATTAGGATCTAAGTCGAGACACCGAGTGCGTCAAAATGAAACAGCTGGTGACACGTTCTCCATCCAGCCTAAATGGCAAAGGTAACTTACCATTAAGCAGCAAAGATGCGCGATGCATGACCCTAAATAACCCACTTTTATTTGCTAGGGAATGAAAAAACGGAAATCATTAAAGCCAGGGACGAGACGAGGAAGAACGACGCTGCTGCTTCGATTGATGATGAAACCACCGTACAAAAAAATGAACTCCTAAAAGAGCTAAATCCTCTCTAATCTTACATTCTGTCAATTTCACACCGTTAAAAGACTATCAAAATGACGTCATTGCAAAGTTGCTAATTTCAAAATCTTTTATAAACGTTAAAAAACCCGACTAGTGTTACAAAAATAAATAAAAATGCATTAAAAATCGAAGATGACTTCAACGTCAGCAGTTCAACCAACGACGTCATCATCAGAATTTCAATAAATAGCGTCATTGAAATATTAAAAATGGCAAGCATGACGTTAACTCTTATTTTCAAATTTCAAAGCGTGATCATTATAAGTAAAGATGACGTCATTTTTTCTAGTTTTAAGCAATCCTAAACTCCGTATTTACCTCCCCCCCCACCACGTCAAAAACATTCTAAGGAATACGGCATTCAGAACATTGATTTTAAAACGCGTACTTGAGCACGATCTTTCAGATAATTTATCTCGAATAGAATTAAGCGCATTTCATTTAAATGTATAGGATTATAGGGATGCTATTGCTGCGTATAAATTTCCTTAAAAAGCCTACAGTATTTTCCAAATTAGATAATGAATCTTCACTCCAGACTGGCGAGAAACATATTGATTTTTAAAAAAAAAAAAATTCACTTAAAACACACTGTATATTTGAAATTCAAAATACAGCTCGTATCTTCGATGCGTTTGAAAACAAAAGCGTTTCCCTTACATTGTTTTCACAGACGTTTTACCCTTTTGATCTCTTTCAAAAAAACACCATTTTTTGGTCATTTTCTGCGTCCTATTTCGGGAGAATACACCCAAATAATAATTCTTTTTTTTTAACTTCTGCGTAGGTTAGTTATCAACAGTCACGAATTGGATAAACCACGTTTCGTAAAATGAAGCGAATCTCCGAGGAATTTCCGATGTCTGATGGTGGAAAACGAAAACCACCGTGGTCTCCGAAGGAAACCTCACCTTAATTACAGAATTGACTAGTAGTTGGATAAAGAATTAATGCTCTATCATCAATACACGTCGCTTTCTCGGACAGCGAAGACATTTACGAATGGGCCACACCTAACTCATTATAGGTTAACCATCGGAATAGGCCCGGATGTACGGAATTAAATGGAGCGCATGCAAAATTCGGAGATTTACAAACGGAAAAGTTAGGAAGATAGCGGCGAAACAGATGGACGAGCAATGCGTGAAATGCGAGATACAACCAACGTATATCGGGGCATTATTTATGCTTTTCTGATAAAACCAATTACAAATAAGAGCGTCGTGTACAAGAGGCATCTGTCCCCAAGACCGCTACAAATTTTCAATACGATGTGGGAAGTGCACTCTGTTGGCAAGTGCGATATACAGTCAAGCATCGATAAGTGGAAATCGACCAGACATCGACATCTTTTCACTTATCCGCTTTTTCACTTATCGTGTTTATGCGTGATGCGCGCAAATTAGACCAGTTTTTGTCCAGATTAGTCAAATATCCAGTGTATCTTAATTTCTTAGAAGAGCATTATTGATAAATAAAAAAAAATATAAACATAGCTTTAAGATCTATAGCGATAGAAGAGGAGAATGTTGATCAGCAGGAACAATGAAAAATTCTTCAAGTATTAGACCTACAGTGTACATAATACTGAACAAAGTACCTAACAATGGTTAATAGATAGAGTACAGTACCTCCGTTTAATTGTGTAGTATGAAAGGCACTATATATTTTCTTCAATTCAGGTACATTAATGTAACGCTCTTTTTACAATATAAAAAGAGAACCATTTAAACTAGAAGTATTTTATTTCATATTTGCAGAATTTCCAGGTTGATATGCAGGGCCGTCTTATCCATTAGACTGAGAAGGCTGAAGCCCCAGGGCCCAACAGTGCAGGGGCCCATGAAGACCATG
>JAQGBX010005376.1:0-13782 GCA_034698745.1 Megaphyllum sjaelandicum
GCCAGGGCCACTCCGGGAGTACCCAAGTGTACACTCGGGCGCTCCGAGTGGACAAGTGGAATTCCGTTCGCCATATGTAACTACGCTAGTTACATGACGATTGATAATGCGCGAGAAACTGTTTTGCCGAACAGTGTCTCCAAATACACGTAACTGTTACGAAGGGTGTACGATTTACGAAATTGCCCTGGCACCCTACAGCTGACGATTCCACGACAGGATTTCGAGCGCGGAATATTAGTTGTATTTAATTAATTTTGATATTGTTTTATATCATAGAATATAATTAATTATAATGGCTGCCGGAAGATTTGCCCAAAAAGCTTTCGATCAGCTGAAGAGCAAGGAATTCAGAACGTATCTTATGAGGTGAGTTAGCTTGAGCATGAACTTCTGGACCTTTGGAGTTATTAATCTTGATCTTTCGATCATAGAAAAACCTTGAACTAATTTCAGTACTCCTTTGCATATTTTCATGAATTATTCATTAATCGGTTCCTCGAAAATGCTTCGGATTGTCACGCAGCACGGTAAGATAGTAACTAATAGTTCGTGAATGACCTTTAAATTCGAAGAACATTAAGGGGGATGCACATATATGTCCCTTGAATGTAGACCTGAAAATCTTATTAATAATTTCTCATATCTTTGTGATAGACATCGTAATTTGTACTAGTATAAACGTTCTCCTTGTTTTATTTAATTTTTTTAACTTACATTTTTCTGAATTATTTCCAGCATTTCTGGGGTCCAGTGGCCAATTGGGGAATTCCTTTAGCAGCTATAGCTGACATTAAGAATGACCCGTCGATTATAAGCGGGAAAATGACTTTCGGTAGGTTTAATTGATGAAACCTTGAAAAGGTAGTAAAATCTGTGCAATGTAATGCTAAAAATCGGGAATTTGCGGAGAAAAATAAATAATACGGCATACCCAGCCCACATCAAAATGTGGAAATTTCACGAATTTATTTGCCTGATAGGAAAAAAGGATTAATGTTTTCTAAAAGAATTGTTACCATTCATTCCTTTCTGCAGGTTAATTTCCGATCTATAGCATTGTAGGTACCATTTATTAATGTGTTGCTCCATGTTAAGAACTGCTGAATTTCAGCAAATTTCTCCACGTGCACAAATCAGTTTTATGCGAAAGTATCCCACTATAATTCATTCTAGCATCTTTTTAACAGCTCTTCTAGTATATTCTTCAATTTTTATGAGATTTGCTATCAAAGTACAGCCTAGGAACCTTTTGCTCTTCGGCTGCCATATTACAAACGCCTCTGCGCAGTCTGTGCAGGGATGCCGGCTAATTAATCATGAGTGAGTATTTTTAAGTTCAAGCATGAATATATTTGTGTAGAATGAAATATTAAAGTTTTGAAGCATCTTCATATACTTAATTCGTCATCATTTAAATGCAATTATTAAAATACTTGAATATTTTCATGCTGACATTTACAGAATTTCTTAGAAATTTTAGCAAAAGTTTGAGAACTTGTGAACATTTTGTGTGGGCAGTTAAAGATCAGTAATGCACAAATTGTTGATGCTTCATTTGGACATTTATATATGAACATAAAATTCCTGTAATGCCATTGTGCTTTAGCGAAAAATTTCAAATTTTTACCATGACGTTTTTTAAAATTTGTTCGCAGATTATAGTAGAATTTACCATCCGCAGCCCAAGTAAATTAATTTTCCATTTAAAATTTTTAGGTATTTATCAAAGAGGAAAGATCCTGTTGCGGCTTGATCGACCATCGCCTACGTTTTCTTCCAAATTCCATCAACGGCACTGCCTCGCCCAAATACTAATTTAAATAGAATGTTAAGCGTTTGCGCGGCCGCCGAAAACCAGCTTTGCTAAAAACAAAAGGTAAGTTTTAATGCAGAGCGAAGGCTACTGTCGGAACAATAACAGTAGAAATTTAATCTTAAAACCCATTAGGTGATTTTAACACTCCTCAGTGCATCCGAGTTGAGTTGATCTCACTCAGTAAATCGGAAAATGTAGTTCCATAGACTAGAGTTAGTTCTAATTCTGAATACCATTTTAATGCAAGCTGGTTTGTTGGGGCTCGATGTAAACGTGTAGGGAGAATGACGAATTTAATTACCATCCCTGAAACCTTTTGTCCGAAATGGTACTTCAAAATACTATTGGAGACACTGTGTTTAGCTTTAACGTTTGACCAAATGGTGTAAATGTGTGTATGCCAAAATGCAGCAGATTGTTATTTTTTCTTTACTAATATATGAAAACGAATAAATTAGAAGATTGTTTTGTTTTAGATAGTTTTTGAATGGTGTTTTTGGTGTGTTACTGCAATCTGAAATTTGCTTTTAATTTATCATCCGTAACGTTCTGTAACGAAAGGTACTCTTAAAAGCTAAATATTTCTGTAAAACCACAGATTTGCGAGGAAAATTGTTTATAGCTCAACTCAGAATTTTTTTTTTCTCGATTTTTGTAAAATTAATTATTAGATTTTTGTAAACAAAGGCTGGTTCAAGTGATATTCGAAAGGAAACACCGGACAGCCTTTATGAATTGCCCCTAAAAATAACCGGATAGAACGTTTGCGCGCGCCACCTATTAAATTCGAACGCGTTGGTTTTTGATAGATTTGTATGGTGATGTTTGTGAAATTAATGTAGTGTAATGTCAGCATTAATTAATTCATCGTGGAATTGCTTAATTATGTCCAGTTTTGAATTGTTAAGTGCCTGCGTTTTGTTGCTTGAAGGTCGTAGTTACGTCAATCGCGCGCATTTTAGTGGACTTTTCGAACTTCTTGTGAAACCTCCATCGTTCGCAATTTGGTGCAATTCTCATCTTTATTCGTCCAACATGTTCAGGCTTTTACGCGTACGATCAAGACTTTCTTTTAAAGTTTGTGAACTTTTACGCGTGAGTTGACGACAGTTTATGTACATGTGCACCTTGAAGAAGTGACTTAATTCCATTGTGAATCGGAGCAGCACGTAAGAGGTAAACATCTAATTTTTTTCAAGAAATGATGTTCAGATAACATTTTATCCTCCTTAGGTTACTCTTTTAAAGTGAGATAGTATTTTGCATACTGTGGTATTAGAGGTCAATTCGTAAATCTCAATTAAAATTTCAGATTCGAGATTAATGAAGTACCGTTTTGTGGGTATAGGATGTAGTTTCAAACATTCTAGAGTTAATTGGTTGAACGATACATTGGTTAAAGCCTTACATGCTCGTGCATGCCCTAGCCCCTAAATAATTTTTTGAAAACCATTTTCCATGGTCTTCTGAAAAGGGAGCTTTATTATGGGATAGCTTGCATCTAGAAAGTGAAAAATTATTGCTGATATGAACGTTACGAAGTAAAAATCTCAGAAGTCCCCGTCAAAAACCTAAATGGCGGAAAAGCAAACTTAACACGTTGAGTGATGCAAAAGGTAATGTAAAAATAAGCGATAAACGTCTGACGCATAATTGTAGCTTTTGTTTTTAATTTAAAAGTCTGAAGAAGGTTTTAACAGCGACTGTATAATTATTGCACGATTATTAGGGAGTGTAAAAGTGATTAAATACACTGACGGCATTACACCGAAGGTTCAAGCTGTTTAAAATGTTAGCCCGTGGGGCAAAGAATGAGCAATTTTATCAGCAAACTGGCCGAAAAAAACTGCGGAGAAAAAAAGCAGGAACACTTCCTGAGGCAATAAGACAAAAGAAGATTATAGAGCACCGGATATTCGTTTTACAGTAAATGCGGAACAGTTACACCGTAAATGAATGGTATGAAAAATATTTGAAACATATCGCCAAAGTCAGTGAAACGTGTCTTCTTCCATTTTCAAAGATGGGATCAGCATTAACGCGGTTCAATCTTGGCGGTAAGAAATTCGTTGAAGGAATCTGAGGCAAGTCGGATGACCTTGGTACGTGGATACTTCCTGGATGGTATTTTGTCAAAACAAAAAGATGACAAAGGATCTCAAGATGATGAATTTGAATTATATTTTGGAAAACTCCTATTAGTGCTGAAAGGTTTGCTAAGTAAACAAAAGCTTATCAAGTTTTTAAAATATATTTTTCATCCGGCTTGGAGGAATTAACCAAGGTTGGGCTGGATGAGGATGGTGAACTCTCAAAGCTCATGGATGTACTTTAAAGTTGAAAAATTCTCCTGATTTTTGCTTCAAGTTGAAAACAGTCTCCAAAAACTTGGCTCAAACAAGATTGCTTTTGCTGGTTTACATTTTTCCATCATGAAATGTATGCTCAAAATGCATGCAATCTATGCCTTGTTTACTGTTTGGTTATGACGAAATGTAGAGTATTGACCGACGCCCAAATTCAAGTTGCCACGAGTCTTCTAATGTTTCGAGATTCCGTTCCTAGTAACTTTTCGTGTAGCTCTGGAAAGACCTGCAAGGTTTTCCAAGGGAAGGGATTCGACCACAGCATCCTGACCAGTGACTGGCTTGTGGAAAAATGCGAGTGACTGGCAAATTGACGCTAGCTCGAAAGCACACAGATGAGACGAAGGGAGGAAGGAACAGTAAGGCGAAAATCCGAAGAAGGAATTCAGTAACAAGAACGAAAAATGAGGAGGAAAAAAGACAACGGTTATTTTGATTGGTTTTTTCTTTCTCGTTCTTCAGTCGAACTTCTCCATGTTGTAAATATCGTCCAAAAGTCTCTCGATCGGGATCTCTCCAATCGTATCTTTGAAAAACAGGCGCTCGACCGTCGACGACGAAATCGCCCTCAAACATGGAAGCATGAGAAGCAGACGACCAAAGCGTGTTGACTGGCGAGGATATTTGTGGCGCACGTAATCGCCCAAGATGCACTGTGCCTGATCCTGGAGCATCTCCACCGGCTGGATGTCGCACAGGTCCATGCATTCTGACAAAAATGTGGAAGATTAGAGAAGTTATAAAGAATCTTTACGTTTGAGGTCACTTCTAGGCTCTGAGATATTCTGCAGTTTTATGTTGAACTCTGCACTCTGTAGGACAAAGTTTGATCTCTGGTTTATTCGGAGATTAACATTAGGAAATCCCTAGAAAACGTCGTAATTTACGGAATAATAGACAAGAGCTTTATGACGTATGGTTTCATGAGTATCCCCTAATGCTATACTGGAATCCCGCGACTTTCCTAAACTCT
This sequence comes from Megaphyllum sjaelandicum, assembly GCA_034698745.1. Taxonomy (NCBI): domain Eukaryota; kingdom Metazoa; phylum Arthropoda; class Diplopoda; order Julida; family Julidae; genus Megaphyllum; species Megaphyllum sjaelandicum. The sequence goes on from JAQGBX010005376.1 coordinate 5,159, forward strand.
CGGACTTACCTGGCCGGAATAAGACGATGGCTTTCAGGCATCCACACTCAATGCCGTCTGGTGAGAGTTGCCGGAATCTTCCGAGAATCTCTTGGATGTAGCGGATCTCGGTCACAGCCATGGACAGAGAATCTTGCTGGGTGAGCTTCACCTTCCAGGAGGCCAACAGGGAGTTGATGTCCACCGGAACTGCCCATTGGCCCATGTTCAGCAAGAAAAGGTCTTTCCAAGACTCTTCCAACAGGATTATCTACGGGAAAAGAAGATTGTTGCAGTCTCAGATGATCGTTAGAAGATAGCAAATGACAGTCTCCCAGAGGCACTTACCTGGTCCCTTTTGGAGAGGGTCTGGAAGGGGGACAGGGTCTTGACCCAGCGCACGACCATGAAAAGCAGGCGAGCCGTGACCTCTTGAAGGTTATCCCAGGCGCCCAAGAGCAGCGATGACGTCACCAGGGGCATGCTCAGCTCGGGATGGTGAGTGTGATTGTGGTGGTGTGAGTCGTCGGACAGAGAGTGCGGCAGGCGACCGCTTGTCGTCCAAATGCATTCCTGCATGGATTGTAAAAAAAGTTAGTTGTATATATTCCAACATTTTTCACCTAATTTTGTTCACGGAATCATCCGGAAATGTCGCAACAAAGCTCATTCGTGGCACTGCATAGCAGTTTATACCACGTTATCGTGGGACATGGTCCATTGGGAAAGTCAGATATCGCCAGGGGTAGTCCATAAACGTGGCATGCACTCACCTGACATTTTTCTGCTGTCAGAAGCGTTTGCAGCAGTCCTGGTGGCTGGGGAAAGAGGGGTGGTGGCGGCCCGGCCGAGGTCAAGATGTCCGGCAGGTGGTCGAGCTTGGGAGCGGCGTTGACGTGATGCGCGTGCATCACGTGGTGATGATGCATGCTGGTCGAGTGGGGTGACGCTGCCTGATGGTGAGGGTGGTGCTGATGGTGGCTGTACAGACCGTTGTCCAGCTTGGACTTTTCAGACAGCAGCAGATCGGACGTGTTTAGCTCTTTCGTTTTCGGCTTCCTGGGGCCTCGCTCGTGTTGGACTGCTGCACGCGACAAATGACAAAAGAAAACGTGACCACTGGTCAGTTCGGTGCTGTAATTGGTTTAAAATCTGTTATGATTGCATGCGTTATGTAATTTATGGCAATTGGATGAAAATAATATTGTTTCCTGAGATTTTAATACATTTTAATTTTTAATTTTATGGGTCAAGATATTAGAAATATTTCAGGATGCTTTTTTTTAAATTTCGGCTAATTTCTATCGAATTTTAATTTTATGGCAATATTTATGAACATATTTTTCTCCAAAGCTGAGAATTTATTTTGCAATAATTTAAAGCGAATCATTTTAATTTTGTTTGAAAAGGATATCTGCCGAAATTTCGTCAAATTTTTAATTTGACCATGCATATCTTTGAAATGAAACAATTGCAGACGTTTTACTAATTTTTAAAATAATATTTTCAAGCATTTCTAGGGCAAAATACATGTATTTAGTATGCATGGTTTCTTAGTTCATTTTTACACTGAGATTTTCACGGGATGTTTTGTATGTTTTCGCTAAAAATATATGTAAGCCTACATGTAATTCAAAAATTGTATGATTGCATACAATTGAACGTATCGCGTCAACATGCTATCCCATTTGACTTAGTTATCTTGCAATTAATTGTTTATACATGTACATGTATCGCTCTCAATATGAGCAATGTTTTTAATATCTCGAAATGAAATTTTTATCAGAAATACCTAATTTTTAAATTTAAAATTAAGTCCCAAGTACAACTAATTGGAAAAAACGAACACAAAATGAAAAGTGTAGCTTACCTCTTTCGTTGCACTTCATGCACGTATATACGTATTTTTACTTCATTTTTTTTTGGGTTGATTTCGCGTAAAAATAGATTTTCGGTTAAATTTGAACTGATCTTTAAAACATTTTCGCTTATATTTCAGAGCTTGAATTTACGAAAAATGCGTAATGGAGAAAGCATTTTCATAGCGCCGCACAAATGACCAACAGACAAAAATCTTTTAAAAAATGCATACGAAATTGAAATTGAGTGAAATTGATCGCAAAATTTGTCAGCGTAAAACTACCAGATCTGCGGACGACGATAGAAAAAAGACGAAAGTAGCCATTTTCGTTATGTTATTTTTTGTTTCGGATAAACAAAATGGAGAAAAATGAAGATGGATCGATCTTCGCCAAATTCAAGATGGCGGCCGCGAGGATGCCCAAAGCGCCTTATTAGTATTATTATTAAATATTCGCTTTGTCATGGAAAAAAAAACGTATAGGAAAAGCCTAATATATGTCTGTCGTCGCTAACGTGGAAGGAAATGGCTTCGACCGACGTAGACGCGCTTCGCAATGCGGCGACTGCGGCGTCACGTTGCGGGGGTCGTCCAATCAGAGGCTGGATGAACGGGACGAAAGAAGCTATTGGTCGCGCCAACGACCAATGGGCGAGCTTTCTCCCCCCACCTGATCCAAATGCAACCAACCAGAGCGGCTCATCTTTTATTTATAGGAAATCGATGCAAATCTTTCGCTTTTTTGCCTCGTCTGCGAAAAGGTTTATCGAAAACGATTTCGCAAAATGACGAGGGTCGCCGCTATTAGGAAGCCGACCGACTCGCTTTAATCGCATTATACGTGCATTTGCGATTGGCCCTAAAGCAATGATGTTTTTTGTGCTCAAAATTCATAAAAGATGAATCGGAGCATAAAAAATGGTTTGGAAATTATATTTCGTATATTTGTTGTTATCATTAGCCGCAAAAGAAAACATGTTCTGAATTGAAATTATGCGGTTGTAGAAAGTATAGATGTATCTGCATGGAAAATTCTCACAGTATACAGTATATGCAGTTAAAATGCAACTTGAAACGATTGCGAAATCAGTCATACTTTTCAAAACATCGGTCTCTTGCAGAACATGTAGTTTAAACACGTGATCGAACATGTTAATCACAAGGTGCCTGCGTTTTAAACGTTTGACGAACATGTCTGGATATTGCAACGTGCATGTATATCCTTCGTCCAGGAAGTGAACACATTAATCGGTGTAAGTCGGTGTAATGCGGATTACACCGACTTGACATTTTAAGTTTACGCTCTCTCTGTAAATTGTATTTAACCTTTACTGCTTCAGGGTAGTTGTCAGTGGTACATCAAATACCCATTCTATCCCTTTCCTAACCTGGAATAAACTATTATTATTATATTATGATTAAGCGTGGGAACGCATATTAAAGCATATTTTAAAGCTGTCCAATATGTGTAAGTTAAGAACAGTGCACGCTTCATGCGTTTGAAACTTTTGTCATGTATATTAATTACAAGAACATGTTGGAATATTGCGATTTGCAACATGTCTTAGATATCCCTTCTGATAACACGTCGATGTGTTAACTGACATCCTGATGTGATGTGATTCTATATTCGACCCACGAGAAAACATGTTTAAATGCGTCCAATACGTGTAAACGCACGCACGTTTCATGTGTTTTAAAGCGTTTGTCACGCGTGTGTCGAGAGCACGTTTGACTATTACTAAAGTCCATGGCTCCGACATCTCTCGGTGAAAAAATGTCGATTTTTTGGCATGTCCCGGAAGCAGGCCTATATGTATACCAGAAAACACGTTTAACTGGACCTAACAACGTGCTGGAAAATCGCATGCACGTTTAACGTGTTTTAAACATTTATCATGCAGCGTTTAGCAACGTGACTTGGTGAAAACATGTCATGAGTGTTTCGACTCACCATGCACGCAGCACGTATTTGAAAATCCGTTTTTCCATAACTTTATCGATTGCGCCTCGAAGCGATTAGCCATTGATAGGGAGGGAGGGCGAATGATTAAGTTACCGCCAGGCGGATTAGCGTCGTCAATGGCCCTCCCTCGCCGCACGATGGCCATTTTCCCATTGTTAAGCCTCTTCAACGCCACCATTATCGAGTGTGTTTATGCACTGAAGCCGTAGGGAGGGGGTCACGGGTCAACGAGGCCCACGTGCGCCACACCATTATCAAAAATGAATGAAGAGCAGTTGCCTTCTCACCCCACACTATTCATTAGCGACGCATGAGGCGCGTGCGTAATATGCATACCTGCCATGTCACATGATGTGAAAATTTGTTCCATAAAAGGTATTTCCTCCTGGTTTGTGTTTTTCAATTGTGGACTTGAGGTGTTTTTGTAAAATTGAATGCATACATATATGCGTTGAAATGAAGCAATTTTGAAATGGAATGTAAAAGGGATGCTTTTGATTTCGAATTTTGATGTTCTTTTTTTATTGTAATCCTTGCATGGATTAGGCCTACTGACAATGTTGTTAAATCATCGACGATTAAACGTGTGGGCTTTGGTCGTGTGACCGGTAATTTGCGAAATGTTTCAATTCTTGCGAACGTTTTTTGAATTTTTCTTAAATTCCGAAAATTCTTTACCAGTTTTTCGGACGAAATTTCGATGAAATTGGAAACGAGATCTTTCAGCATGCACAACAAACTGTCCGTCTATGGTCGACCTCATCGCATAAAATATCAGAAAATATCAGAATGGCAAAAAAGTCTTGAAGTAGCTTAACATTGATAAATTTGAAATAAAATGCGAATAATTAATTTCCGGCGCATTTTTAAGGATATTTCGACTTGCTGTTCAACGTAAAGAAAAATGAAATTACATTTATAATGATGGGGGTTGTTTTCATATCGTCGTTCTGTTTGTTATGACAATTCGAGTTGGACGTTTTTTTAAAATGAAATTTGGAATTAACTCAATTATTTTTTTTTAAATTGCTTACAAAATCTGTGAAGGTATTTCTGATATTTTCGAAGAATAAATCAGTGCCCAGTGATTTAACTGCAACGTGATTATACACGATCTTCAGGAATTATAGATGCGTGCCAAGGTTCCCGTGGAAAAGCGCATTATACCTGTATCCTTCCACGTTTTTTGTTGTCATGGATTTGTTTTCTGATCACAATTTCCTAGCTATACATATAATTGTGTTTTAGGTTTTGTTTTCAAAGTTGTTCCGTTTGTAGCTTTTCTTCACGCATGCATCGTAATATTGATCTGTCATTTTCATTCCAGATTCGCCTTGTATTTCCGCGCCATCAGGGCGAATCCTCGACAAACCGTAAGTAGATTTCATTTAATTATGTACCAAATTCCGAATAGTGATTCAATATGATAAATACGTAAATCAGATTTTCTCTTTGACGATTAGTCGTAAATGTACAAGAATTATTTGGTCCATTATCTGCAATTCATCTAATATTAAGCCTATATATGCTAAAAGTGAATTACGACTTTACGGAAGTCCCTTACCTGCCATTAACCGTTTAACTTATACTTAATGGTACTTCTTGTTTTGAAATCGACCCTTACAGTCCCCTTGCATACTTATTAATTTATGGCCATCCCTTGGCCATGGTTATGATAATAATTTTAGAGATATGCTCGCAATTTATGATCGCCCCTTACCGTCTTTGTTCATGGCCTCTTCGAAGCACTTCTTGAGCCTGCAGGCCCTGCATTGGTTCCTGTGCGTCTTATCTATGGGGCATTTGCCCTTGGATTCCCCTTGGGCCTTGCACGTGTACACGCGGTTGCGATGGATGCTGCGCTTGAAGAAACCAGAACAACCTTCAGTTGGCGAGAAAAGAATAAGACAGATTATTGTAAGGTCATCCTCGCGGATGGCACTGTCAATATCACGTTTAAAAATGTCAAAATATACGTGGTAAACTACTTGAGGATTTCTGAATAAGGGGCATGCCATGGTTTAAGGCAATCACATAAATATTTGTGCCCAGTTTTTTGAGACATTTAACTCACCGTCGCAACTGTAGATGCCGTAATGTTTTCCCGAACTTCGATCTCCGCACACTTTGCAAGGGATGTCCAAAAGTCTGTCTCCTGAAAAATCCGAATGAGGAAATGTCGTTAATGTCGGTGCCGGGTAACAACTATTTATTTTTGGAATTGGAATACTCGCGCGTTTTAATTATTATTCAAAACGTGGAGAATGACGTAATTACGCCATGTAGAAATGTGCCATGTTCTCCCGAACGTGTCTTTTGACACATGCGGCCACTAGGTGGCGGGAATTTCATCGAATTTCTCCAAAAAGCGTCCATCATCTCAATTTCAGCTCAACAGAATTTTCTGCTAGCTGATTTAAGTTCACCTGCGTGGAGCAACTTTTTGTGCTTGCTGCGAGCAGAAACCAAGCGAAAATGCAAGATGTTGATTGGCTATTCCCAATCCCAACACGGGTCCAAGTAAATCAACATTTTAAAAGTAGTATAAAAACTGAATTGTTGTTTGCTATAGTCCTTGGATAGTAGCTAGAGCGCTTTTATTTACTGATATACTGAAATTTTGCCCTGTCTGAACACGCAGTCAGCAAGCGGCCGATTTCTGCAGCAGATTGTGCAGACGAATTCCTGTTTTTTTATTTTTTTGCTGCATTTTCTGCGCAGTGGAAATCAGACAAAAAAAGCAGCAATGGTCGGTGCAAATGGCGGACGATTTAAGCCCGTAAAACGAAGTTTGAAATCGAAGATAAGACGAGTAATGCCTCTTAATTCGCGTTTGATTTAAGGGGGATTTGGCGGTTAATCTCGTCCTCTTCTATTTTTCCGATGTTTTTTTTTCTTCTTTTTGTCGTTTTTTCTGGGACGGATTTTCCTCCATCTGTGTTGATTTTACTTTTTGGTGTATAGGAAAAGCTATCCTCCTCCGAGGGAGAAACGCGTGGGAAAATGGCGGCTGCGAACGCAAAAATGCAAGACGACCACGTGGTTGACCCCTCAACCCTCCCCCCTCCTTTCGGCCTTCGACACACGAATCGGAGCAGAAATGAAGCCTAACTCGTTGTATGGTTCGCGCCGTTGGATTTAGCGCCCCTCTCCGTTTAACGTTAAACTGCCCAATCTCTCGCCATAAAGAGGGATTTTGAATAAAAAAATCACGTTTTATATATCGGATTTTTTTTTAGATAGCGTGAAAAAAAGGAACGCATTTTCGCCTTTTAGATCCATTTAGGTGTTTCTGAATTTTAAGAAAATTTTAGTCCAAAAAATCAATTTAATAGGTGAGAAATCACGTAAAGTCACGCGTCTTAAGATGATCCTTTGGGTATAATGTATATTTGGGAGGTTTTCCATAATACTACATTGTCTAAGAAATGTGAATATCAAAAATCATACGTGTATATTTTCCACGCATAAAAGCGTCGTCTATATAGACTTCTGCAAATGTGAATTTAAAAACAAAAAATAGAAATAGTCACATGCTCAGTGGGAAATAATTCGATTTAATTTTTGTTATGTACAAATAGTAAAATTGTAGCATTTATGGAGTCATATTGTTGAACCTTGCAGGATAGGCCTACTTGTTAAAATTTTAAAAAAAAAAATATTAGATGATAAATTTTTTCCATAAAAAGTCTGATTGCCCAATAAACGGTACAATGTCTTCCGAAGTTATTTCTAAAAATTCTAAAGAGAATTCCGAATGTGATGACATTTTCCTAAAACAAAGGGATTTTTTATGATATAAAACATTTTCCTAAAAAAAGCAGGCCAGTACGTTAACATCGGCCGAACATGAAAGCGATTCAGTTTTTTGTAAAATAATGTTAATTTTTCCAAAATCCACGCATTGAAAAAAAAAATGAAATATATTTAAAAAAACAAAAATATTTCGAACAAATGAAATAAGTTTATGTAAACATCATGTATCTGTGCATGTATCATGTATAGTTTATGTAGTGAAACATCGAACATTTTCCTGATACATGTACAAATAAACGCGTTAAAACAAGCGCGTCACCTGCGTTGAGGAATGAAACGCCATACGTTCTACATGTCACATAACATGACGGTTTGGAATATTTGTACGTGTCTATTGTACACGCCCTCATGAGAAAAGGCCTGCATGAACAGCAGGACCATCTTATCCTATCTTTTCTATGGGATCGCAAGCGCAACGTATGAAACAGCGAACATGTTTGCACACGAATATTTTTAAGCGAACTTGTACACGACATGTAAAATCCATGTTTATCACGTACAAACACCATGGAAAACTATAAATTCTCTTTTGTAATGTTCATTTCCACAAGGGCAACTGCTAAGCCTTTAATTCGTAGTCGATGCTTATTGAGGATTCATGCTAGTATAGAACGATGACACGTGTAATAAATATGTCGATTTCATGGCATGTTGATGCGATTTTACAGTTGTATAACACGTCGCTGTTTTGGGATAGCTGCCCCTAGAACGCAGGCAATCACTGCTGTACTTCGTTTCATGTGGGTATGTGCATCGGCAATCACTGCTTGCTTGGAAGCCTTCAGTGATTGCCTACGTTAAGGGGCAATATTACATATTTTGAGTGTTTATAAAATTTGGAAGAAAATATTACGCATTTAACCAACGTGTGAATGCCATGAAGAATTTCTGGAATTGGAGAAAACATTATACAAGATTTAGTTCACCAAATCAATCCGAGATTTGTTATCCGATTTAGGACTATTTAAAAAGCATTTCTTATATACATGTACTGAGCAATTA
>JAQGBX010005377.1:0-13774 GCA_034698745.1 Megaphyllum sjaelandicum
GTTTATGTTGACCACTTTTTAGTGCATTGTTTTGTATAGTGTACATTTCCTTTATGAAAAAATTCTATGTATAATGACCATGACCCCTTGTCTATTGTGTACAGTGACCGGTGTTGTTGTCGTTTTTCAATTTTTACATTGCCAACGTGCCTTAAAAAGTGACCAGATAACAGATGAGTCACGTTACATCTTGCTTTAACCCTTGGCCATGATAATTCTGTACTTTATTGGTTTTGTGGTTTTTTACTACGTGTATTACAGTCTACTTGTATAAGTGCAGTGTATATGTTCATTATTTTAATTTAATTCAGGCATTCTTTGTATAGTGACCACCTAGCTGTATACAGTGAAACACAACATTTTTTTGGTGGTGACTCTTAACAGGTTTCACTGTATATGTTCTAGGGTACTTTCATAACATACTTTATTTAAGATTTATAACTTCGTTTCGGTTGAAAAAGTGTTGAAAATTCCACCTCTTATTTTCTAATACTTTCGTTAAAGTGACAAAAGTGCAGTGACGCTATTAAATTGGGTAGCGAATTCGAGGCTACCGGTCATCATCCACGTAGTGCTGAATTACTTCAGGGAACTTCGAAGTTTCGCTTGACTTTTTTTTTTCTCAAATGAACCTGCAATGCGGCACGGCTATTTGGACGCAACGAGTTCTGAGAATTTCATCTTCGTTCAAGATCGCTCATTTTCCGAGTCATTCGTCAGCTAGCATTTTCTGTATGGTTAACTTAATTTAGTGGCTGTTGGCCATCCAGGTCCCATAAATTAAGTCGTTACAAGGGCGTGTCGGAATGGAGATGCACGAGCCATTGATTTCGATAATGGCATGCATTGATATACTGATTAATAGAGTAGTTTATGGCGAAGACAACTGCCTTGGTCCGAGATAAGATTATGTTTCTATTATTGCATCGATTACAGCGTCCCTCCCATACTGTCTGAGTCATGTTCCACGGCCAAGTAATTACTGGGATTCTACTTAAGCCCCAATAAAGAGAACGTTAATGGAATTAAATCTTGCCGTGGAAAAAAAAGACGCGGTTGCCATCTTTCTTCCACGCATATAATCCGATATAAAACTAAAATAGATTTACACGAAAAAGGAGGATCGTAGGAAAAAAAAAATCAAGTTCCCCTATGGACGCCATACGTGAAATTGAAATTTGTCTTAAGGCTTAGCAATATCGCTCACCGATTTATCCAAAATACTTGAGTTCTTTTGGCAATGCGACTGATTTTTATTGCCAGGATGCAATCTGCGGCAATTTATCTGTCTGGCGTTATTTTTTCTAATAAATTTAATTTCAGCGTTGCTTTTTTACCTTTTATGCATTTAAAGAGTATGGCGCTTTTCAGAAATGGCATTTTTTGTGTGAAATACTATCTCGAGATGAGCGGGAAAAAAAGTGTTTTTCGGGTATGAAAATGGCAGGTTCATTAATTTTTTATGCATTTAAAAAAAAATCCGAATAATGTAGTGCATCTAAGCCCCGATCGGGAATACGGTAATTCAATTATTGTGGACCAATTTTCAACATGCTGGGAAATGTAAAGTAACAATTTTTGAACAAAGTATCGAATAATAATAATAAACGAACATTATAGATGCCGTGCTCGTTTTTACTAGCACTTTCTAAATCCAAGCATCGTAAACATCTAATGCCACGCACAGACTACGACAAACGGCAAACAAAAAACCACAAACGACAAACTGTTTGCCCAAAATCTGTTTGTCCAAAATCGTTTGTCTGGATTAGTTTCAAAAAACAGAGTTTGCACACTATGGCAAACCATTTTTAACAAACGCATCTGCTAAGCAGACGAATTTCAGGCAATCGTCTGCTTAATCATTTTACTCGTGAGTCGTAAAACATTCTACGTTTGCACCTTTTCTGCTGAGAAAAATTTCATGCTGAAATCTTCACGAACAGCAAACCACGTGACTTAATTAGTTCTAACGTGAAACAAACCATTTTTTCTCCTTTGATGTTACCGGCACTCGCCAGGAAAGACAAACGGTTTTTTCCAGATCATTTTTTGGTTTGTTCGTTTGCCTAAATTGCTTGTAACATCTGATTTTCACAAACCAATTGACAAAAAGTTTGCCATTTGTAGTTTGTAGTTTTTTGTTTGCCGTTTGTCGTAGTCTGTAGGAACTCAAGACACTGTGCTTAAGATGAACAATCGGCGAGTTTCGCATGCATAAAACTTTGTTTTTTAAATTACGAGAATCCACCATACTGTGTAAAACTGCAGGACAGAACTATATGTACTGTATATGCTAGGAATTGTTATTGATTTCTCAACACTAATTACAATATTACATGGGCAATGCATGACATGAATACACTATGTAGGCCTACTTATCATTAATTGCAACATTTATCTATGACCATTGAAATATTACAAATAAGTTCGTATTGAATATTGAAATATATTGAATCAAATGATATTGAAATATTACCTATTTGTAAAAGTGCAAAATACAGCTTCGAATGCATTTTCATCTAAATAGTGACAACATTTGGAAAAATTGTATAAATCAACTAGAAACCTGAGTGAGATCCATTTAATTTAAAAACTAGTTGCGTTGCATATCGTTCTTATTCGTGTTGAATAATTGCTAAACACCATCAGTGATGGCAAGATAAAACCCTAATTACAAATAATGTTCCCTGCTTCCTTCGGGATTTAAAATAAGCATGGGAATTAAATCCTGTTCAACAAGCTAAAAGAGGGCAGACACCAATTGCAATATTTGTTGCCTTTACTTATTCCACCATCCAACGCCATATTTGGGATGTGCATGCATGCTGGACCAATATGCAAATGAATTTTAAATTAGCAAAATTAAGGCAATAAAAATGCGCATCGCGCAAATTATTACTTTCAAATCCTATTTTAAAACGTATAATAAAATGCGTTTTCAACTTGATGATAATGTAAACACATTTATCCGAGTACAAATATAGATAATCAATTGCTTTTACTTTTGGATTTGTGATGCACATTTTCCAATTTTAAAAGCGTGTGTACAGTGCATTAAGAAAGTCTCCGATGGTTTATCTCATATCCAGTAAATTCCAACAAATCATATTACTAAACTAAGTTCCTTAAGAAATTAAATATTGTGCACTGCAACAAAGAGTCAATTTATGCTCCAAAGTTTTGAAATTATAATATTGATAAAAGAAAAATATATTTATGACATACTAGCTGCATCATCAATTATAACAATTTTACTAATTGGAACACGTTAACAAATGTTAATTGAATCGCTAACTTCTAAAAGATATTACAAAGCGCTCATGTTGTTAAACGTATCTGTTATGCAGAACGCTGTACAAAAACTACATTTAATCGAAATTCTTATAACCAGAAATGAATAAAAAATATATGTATTCGTTGCAAAAAGGTGCAACAAGCACCTCAACTCTATAATATACCTGTTAAATATTGTGATTTAGCAAAGGATCGACTACTCCAAAGTTATACCGCGTTATACAATATGTAAATAATCAATAAGAATAATTATTCGAAAGTTGGAAAAATTATGCTAGTAATGAGGGAACATTTCTGATCAAATCGCAATATGAATATTCACATATACAAATTTACTTAAAAAGAAACGAAGTTAACACATTGAATTGTATTCATGTTAAGTAATATACAGTATTATTTACAGTACAAGTAAGCAAATCATAATATTGAACAGAATTCTGTTGCGCATATGCAATGCTGCACAATTAGGGAAAATTGTTCCAGCTGTACTTGTAGGTCTGCCCTTACCAAGGAAGCAATTTGAAGAATTATATACGAATTGATATTATTGCTGAAAGATAGATTACATACAGAAAACTCATTCTGGTAAAGTTCGTATAAAGATGTATAAAGTTCGTGGTAAATATATGTATAACGCAGTCTAAAACTAACCGAATTTCCACGACAAGAAATGCGTTTTTAAATTACGTAGTTTTCCATCTCATGCGTGAAAATGCAACAAGCTCCTCAGTTGCAAATCTCATGAAAACACGCCACTCGCGGAGTTGCGTAAGTACGCACTTGCGTCAATAATTTAATTTCACCCCCACGGCATGTCTACAGTAAGTATATCTGCTGCTCAGGTTGAAATCAACGCATTTCAGGCCGCATTCGTCATGAAATAAAGCTGCGAGGAAGGAAACTATTTGATATTTTACATTGCACATTTCACTCGCATTTGAAGCAACCCAATCAGAACGAAAAATCCATCCGTTTAGCGAAAGGCCCTTGAATGTAGCGTTTTGCGTCGAATGCAAATGGTAGATTGAACAATCTACGAATGAATCAATCGAATGTAAAGACGCTGAACTTGCAGTGTTGCCAAAACTCTATCATTCTGCGCATGTTGCACGGGGTGCCGAACACGATGCTGTTTTATAAAATTGGGAGAACAATTTTCGATGAATCAATTATTTATAGAGATGCGCGTATCAAAATCGTATATGCATTCTTTTTTGCACAACAACTGTGTTTGTTACAGGACCTAACTGTCCAATGAATCGGAATATGGCTGCCAATGTTTTATTTTAATGTATAATCTACACTCTAAAAAAGTGTATACCAAATAGAACCTTTTGAGGTTTTTTTCCTTGCTACATCAAGAGAATTACCCACATGGAAAAGAAATGCATTTCAAAAATGCATGTAGATTGGGACACTGAAATGCATTTCAAAATGTATTTTGAATGTATTACGAAATACATTTGTAAAAATGTATTTCAAAATGTATTTCCAAACGCATTCTTTAATACATATTTAGAAATGCATTTTCGGTGTCCCAATCTATATGTATTTTAAATGCATTGCAAACCATTGTAAAAGCATTTCTGTTCCATCTCGGGAACCTTTTTAGGTACTTCGAAGAACCCCAAAAAAGATTTTTTTAAACACCTTATAAATTATTCCAAATATACATATAAAGTTCAATACACTCAACAATTTTAAAGGTTCGTTTTAAATTGAAAAGGTTATTTATAAATTGAAAGGGTTCAAAATTAGGATGATTTTAAATGGCAATTCTTTTTGGAATATTTCAGTTTACGAAATTCTGATCAGTATCATGCATTCCGAATTATCTATGTGGTTGCTATGTTTTTATTGGGATAACGAAGTGATATTTGGTTGAATAGCTGCTATAACCTATAGTACGTTGTAATTTGAACTAAAACCATCACATTTTGGAACAAACATCCAAATGTAAGAAAGTCTCGGTACCGGTAATTAATTAAAATGTGAATATGCACGAGGTTGCATGTGTTTTCGTCCTGAAAATCGATTACTATTTAGATGTACAACTACAATAGCATAGAGTAAAAATTGAAATATTGGGCCCAATAACTTGATCTAACCAAACCTAACTTAAGCTGACCTGACCTAACCTAAAACGGTCAGATTACTCTGCCAACTGAACATTCCTGAAGAAGTTTCTCCAAGAACTTTTATAACTATTAAACCTTCCTTGCAGGCCAGTATTGCTGATTTGGTCGCCATTTTAGTTAAAGTGCTTCGAATCATTTTTATTAAAAAAAATCGGGCAGTTTTTTCCAAAGAACCTGGAATTCGAACCTCACATTTTTTATACGTGTGTTTAAATATATCACCATCGTACATGTAGATAAAATGCCTCATTCTCAAGCTTTTAAAAAAGGTGCCTCACTTAAGATTAATAATTACATTAACCGGAATTAATGATCAACGCTCGCAATTTGACTCCACATTGAGCCTCCTAAGATGGCCGCCATTTCGAATCTTGTTAAGAGTTCTCTTTTGTGTTGTCTCATTATTGATTGGATTTTGTTTAACTCTTCTATGAATGGCAGTAGAAGTGTTTTTATAGCCTCGACAAATCAAATTTTGTCTAAATTTGCATCAACAATCAAACAAAATCTGTTTTCTGCGCAAAAATTGAGGGCAAAACTTGATAATAAAAGAGCCTTTATTGGCCTCCCATAACGCAAAACTTGTGCATGCACGCCACTCGCGTTTTTCAATTCCGCCTAATATGCCCCTATAGCGTACTCTCGCTTACAATATAATCACGATGCAAGACCTGAGCACCTACTTAAGCATGCTGGCACCATCATGTTCGCGCACGGTGCTCAACCTCTTTTGCTTTAATCGATGGCTACATGTTGCTTTCATGGCCCAGTTCCGCAGCTGTGCAATTCAATATAGGCGAGCAGCTTCGAGTGACTGTCTGAACTAATTTCACTTTGTCAGATAACAACGTGCAATGCTTATAGATTAATGCATCGCTTTCCAATTCAGATGCACGCTAGAGGACACTCACTGATGGAGAAACGAAGGCTGAGCAGCCAGCGAGGCAGCAAATGTCACCACCATCTGAGAAAATCGTTTAAAGTAAAGCGAACAAAATCATTAAATCGAGGAGGATACCCGCATCAAAATATCTGACTTTCCTAGAAAAACACCGAGGCAAACGAGCTTTATGAATCCTACTTCCCGTATTCATGCCTGGAGACAGAAACGCTTTATGAGCGTTCAAATAAGCCATTTCCAAGATACAAAAAAACCAACTTCCAAAACTGCCATTGAGGCATTGAGAACATTATGTGTAAAACCTGAATTACAAACGATCAACATTCAACATATCCGCATTTGACGAACATTTGAACCGAATTAGAACAATGTTCCCGTGAAGCAGATGGCTGCGAGCACAAAGAATGCTTATTGCAGGCGCTTAACACTCAACGTACACTAGCGCCACCAAGCGGGATAAGAATGTGGCATGCTTTTTAAATGAGGGTGCACACAAAGAAAGTTTGCCGAGCCAGGCTGAGTTTATAAGAAGCGCTATAAGCTTTCAAGAATGTTTATTAATATTCTTTTTTGGAAATCTGAAAGCAGATTTGTAAGACACAAAGTGGCACAATGATCACTATTGGTCAAAAGTGCAGCCCTCGATTGTATACCGCCTATGTGCCGTAAAAACGTGTCCTGCACTCATCATGAGATGCTAATGCGCATGTTCAAGGGTTTACGCAGAATGTTTCACCAAGCACAACGCATGCAGTGGCCCCACCAAGCATATTGACCATCACGCTGATACCAGCGTTCATTGTGCGCCACAAAGCTGGAAACAGGAAGCTGAAAACAAGCAAGAAAGAAGCTGAAAGAAGCACGTAGAAAATAAGCATTTTTTGTGCCCGTACCCGATGGTCTTTGAAATGGTCCCGAAAAATGAGAAACAGCCAAGCCATGAACGCGGCCAAGGCATTATACTTATTTTTTACAAATTATAGACAAATATATTCAAGATACGAAAATGCATGAACTAGTTTACTGGAACGCATTAGGTTTGTAAGTTGGAGATGCATGGACTATACATTTTAAATCTAGACAGATGTGCGTTAAACATATCACTAACGTAAAACCAGCATAACGGGTATAAGTATTAATACACTGCATTAGGCGGATGAAAACCATGCATGTTAACAAATAATTTTTAAATTATGCACGAATTGTAAGCAGTATGTACTTGTACCCAGAACTGAGCAACATCAAGGCCATCGGAGCATTTCGAATTCCAAAGCGTAGAATAAATAACGTTACCAAAATTAATTTTTTATAAAGTAACTTCTTTTCTCGAAAAATGTATCAAACAAAATAAAAAAAACAACAACATCGCTTTGGGAATTTTTTAAGGAGCTGCAGATATTTGTTTAGAATATACAGTCGATTGCACATAATCGAATTTCCAAGTTAACTCGCACAATCCAATTTCCTCGAACCATGAAGAAAATGATGAGATATCAAATCACGTTAATTCCAATATAATTTAAAATCCACTTTGCATTTTCATATTTATTTTCTTTTTTATATCGAAAAGAAATTAAATATGAAAATATTGCATTTTATATTCAGTTTTCCGGAGCATTCATGATGCACAGAAGATAATGTTCCGTTAGTGCGAGAGAGATGCATGCATCGAAAATCCTTCTTTACAAACAAAGCTTCTGTTAAATTAATGCTGATGAAAACTAAAAAGGCTTTCGTCATTATTAATGTAAATTCGTGCATTTTCGCGAGCATGTATACCTCTAACCACTACGACGCTTGTTCGTGCAGATTTTGATTATTTGTAATTTCATAAGTCGCAACTCTTCAACACAAATCCCCGGATTCGAAACAAAATTAGAATTTCCTGGATTGCACCTAAAGATTCAAACAGCTTTATTGATAATTGGGTGAATTTTTCCCAATCGACGTTTTGGCTAAAACAAATTCAATTACTCAGATCGATGCAATGGGTCATTAATTTCCTCCGCTAACTCGCCATTCGCGAAATGTCAAGTCGACAATCTGAATAAGTAATGCTACAGTAAATAATTGAATGAGAAATGATTACAGCGAGTACCCTTGGCATTGTTAATTTACATTAGCCATATTTTCATGCCGCATTCAAATCGGCAACACAAACGCTAAATAACTTACGCTTAGAGAGAACAGCTAATAAGCAAAACGAGAGCGTTTGCATGGCATCTGAAAATGAAAATGCTTCTTCGTGATTAAAGTTTAATCCCATTTCCATAATTATTTTAAATACTACAAAGAGAATTTCGAAGGAAAGAATCGCTGTCATACGCTTGATTAAATGCAAACGAAAAGGCTCGTCAAACATGATTTGCATGAAATTACCAACGTGTATATGTTTGTTGACTACCGGGAATGGAGTCAGAAAACAGGGAAAACAATGAAGAATGGAAAACGCAATGAAACATTTATGACGCTTTAAATATCTTATTTCTCAACGACGACATCGCTATATTTCCCTAATTCGATATTCTGGAAATGCTGAATTCTACGTATTTTAAGAAATTCGAGCAAACGTTGTGAATGTAAAACTACGTCTGTAAATTTCAGGAAATTACTCGTAAGTAGAGGGTTATTACAAAAGAATCATCCAGTTTTAAAAAGATATCTTTTAGAAAGTATTACAGATATAATAGTAAATGACACGTGAAAAAAAAGTAATGCTCAATGCACAAATGCTCAATTTGAGATCGTGACACACGACATACGGTAGTCAATTTCGGCCAATAAAAACTGAAATTTGTCCCTATCAATTTTGTTGTTGCTCGCAAACTTGAGCACACAAAATGCTGTCTGCTACATAGACGCCATTTTGGATTTTGGGTTCATGCTTCCACCTGGGCGTTTAAGGGCAAAGTTTGCAAGTGCTCGTTTCAAACTTGAACTTTTCTTCGTTATTTTCGTATGTCATTTAATATTATATCTACAATACGTTGAATATTATATATTTTTCAAACTCGATGATTCTTTTGTAATAACCTGTATATTTGTTGAGATAATTCACTTCAGCACACTTGCACAGACTTGTTAATATCCTACGCCGGATGATACTTGGTTTATTAACTTAAACACAGTAATAAAACTCAACTAATTAATACACTTATAAATGGGCTGACTGCCCAACAAGTACGTTACATAAACACTCCATAACTGCTCCATAACATAACGCAAAGTTATCATTTTAGTAACATTTTCGTTTCATGGAAAGATTTGTTTAATATATAGCCAATAAATTAATATTGAGACTGGACCGTTTAATATTGAGATGAGGAAGTGTGCTATCATATTTTAAGCTCAATTTAGAAAGTTTACCTTTAACTTTTCGCAAACCAAATGTTTCTACCTAATATAGTTGTTGTTAATTGATTTTTATTAATCAGGAAAAGACCTACACAAGATATTACACGGTGTCACATGCTTTATTTAGTATTAACTTGAAATATGTTCAGACTGTGCAATTATAAAGCAGCGTTACTTGCTTTAATGCTATCGCGGAACATCTATTTCATTACTGTTAATTCATAAAATTATTTAATAACAAATTCAACTCAATTCCAAAAGTCTTTTTAGTTAATCCCTAATACCTTTTTATTTACTGAAATTCATCGATTTCAGACTTATATTCAAATGCATGTTTTAACGAGTTCTTCTCATGCAAAAGCATAGACAACTTAGATCGAGTATACACATAGTAAAGCAGACGTACTATGCAATGGATGCAGATGTATTTATACAGTATGCAACTTATCCATGTATGTATACATACTTGGAGTTGTTGCATTTCCAATACAACAACAGTTCACTGTATGTTCCGTTCAATACATACATCCAGGCACGCACCCCGAAATACATGTACATAATAACAATGAGCAAGCAGGCAAGCATGAATTGGAAATTGCTAAAATGGTTTATGCCATGGGGGAAATTGAATTATTGCTGTGCATAAAAGTGCACCTTTCTTTAATATTCCGGAAAATAGGTTTAATGCGATTATTGTAAGTACATGGCCAAGTTGAATTTAATCCTATTACAATTTAAAAGGACTATAGACTCGCATGTTTATGCACTGCTATTCAGTTTGCAGCACATAGAATAAATGCTTCTGAAAACGCTGTAATGCTTTACTCGATATAAGGCTTACATATTCATGCATGGTTTTTATAACGGGATCACCTATTAAATAGCTACTTTGAAGTTGCTTCATTTAGATCCAATGTGTATTTTTTTTAATGAATGAAAGTGCCACCTCCATCAGATACTCTTAAGCACTTTTACACAAAGCAAGTTTCCGACATAGAAAAGCATTATAACACCGCTGCAGTGATAACAACTCGAGTGATGATTCTTTTTTTTTAAAAAAAATTATACATCGAGCTAAGCGTACCCGATATCCTGCGTGTATTAAATGAGTTCTAACAAGAATCAATATCATTTCGCCTTAAGGATATAAGAGAATGTTTCATAATAGGTCATGTTCGGTTGCGTAATACAGCATTCAGACAGAGTATTTATCCAAACACAATTGGTTTCGCTTTATTGCCTTAATTACGTCAACATGATCTATTGTCAAGAACAAATCGCGCAATCTAGTCAACCATCGACTTATTAAAACAATGCCTATTTTTCTCATAAGCAACTTCTATGCAATTTAGAACAAACAAAGTGTTTAACGGGGCAAGTTTCCCCTCATGGGAACATGTGCAGCTGCCAAAATGATGAATTCATGGTTGATTTGTTCTGATCTACAAATTGTCAATGCTCCACACGTAATACATATTCAACGAAATTTTTGTTGGTTCATTGTTGTGGAAAAAAAATAACCATCGCAGAGAAACAAACTTGTTTTGAATAAATATAGATTTAACATCTGTCTGTGGGGTAGTCTACTCTTGGTGTATCTAGGAATCGGTATGGAAGTATGGATTTAAGGATTTTTTTCAATCCTTTCCTTGAAAATTATTAGGTGAACCAGCCCAACAACACGCAAACTTCCCATTCCATTAGCCATAAGGTAATGGCTCAATACGTGCTATTTGGCGATGTTCCTCCATGGTACTGCAGCCACCAGGGAAATTTGCTTTGCAAATGGAGACACGTGTAACAAAATTACATCCTTTAGTCAACGAGATTAGACAGCTTGGCCATGCATGAAGTATTAACTTTATTAGATGGTAGGTTGCCACCCTGCAGCACTATTAATGCAACGCAAATATGTAACAACACTGTTTAGTGTCGAGGATTTAGAACTATAGATTTTGGATAACCTAACTTCTCGACATCTTGAAAACATCTCAGAAAGTCAATAAATCGAAATACTATAGTCTTGCACTGTTCCGCAGCTTGCTTTTATTTCTATTTAGTATTTGGTGGAAAAAGACAATTCAAGAACGTTTTAAAAAGTAGTCATATGCTGTTTAGTCAGCTATGAGACACTATATTGTTGCAATACAGTATATGGATGTTGGGATGATTATTTGATTATCTGAAATTGACAATCGGGCATAATTTGAAATGATAAATCTGCATTTCAAGATATTCTATACGCTCTGAATAGCGTTTCCAAGTTTTATAACATATGCAAACACTACAGATATATACAGGAAATATTTACTTTATATCTTTAACTATATTTAAATATACATGTACACGCTAAGAAATTTATCGTTCATAAACCTAATGATGACGTCCATAGTATTTTCAGGACGAAAACACATGCAACCACTTGCATATTCCTATTTTAATTAATATGAATTGGATGTTTGTTCCAAAATTGTAACGTTTTAGTTACTGGGTTATAACAGCTACTCAGCCTAATATCACATCGTTTTCACAATAAAAACATAGCAATCACATAGCTACTTGTACTTCGGAATGGATGATACTGATCATGATTTCGTGAACTGAAATACTGAAAAAAAAATTGTCTTTTAAAATCATCCTTATTTTGAACTCTTTTAACTTATAAAAAACATTTTCCATTTAAAACGAACCTTTAAAAGGGTTTAGTGAATTGACCTTTATTTTTGCATGCACATTATTTGTAACCTTTTGGAATAATTTTGAAAAAGAACCTATTTAGGGCTTCTTGGAAGTACCTAAAAAGGTTCCACTGGTGTAGCAAGGGAAAGAACCTCAAAAGGTTTTATTTGGTATATATCTTTTTTTGTAAAGTGTATAAAGTATACATATAATTCGTTTATCTATCGTGTATACTCGTATCCTATATCAAATTTATATTTTTAGTTGTTTGGATACATATAAATATATTCTCGTTCAATCATTGTACAATATTCGTGTATAACGCTCAGAATTCCTGAGTTCAGTGAACGGAAGTGCGCCATTGATGGTTCATCTATGCGGTTCTGCATTCACCAAATGCCTACAGGTGCATTGCCTGTTTGAACTTCGATACACACAATCTGGCATCGCGTTCTGTTTTAATATTGGAAACGCAGTCAGCAGTACCTCATACCGATATGACATGAATATTTCATGGCGAGTATATGGAAGGCCTTATGCATGATTGACGGCGGCAAGATGATGGTGACATCAAGGTGAGTCCTGATGGCTGCTGCATTACCGGCCAACTCCAACATGTCACCAGAGTCTCTGGTCACATTGTCAAGACTTCAATGGATTCAATTTTGCATACAGGGAAAGCGTTCTGGTCGGAAATGAGAAGTGCATGGTGATCAAAGGCAAGGAGACGTGCAGCGAGCATTGAAGCATGATTTTGATGGAATATTGGCAAATACACGATGGCTGTTCCCCGGATCGTATTGCCACCTTGGTTTATTGACTACAAGAGGTGGTGCCATTTCCTCCCATGATGGAAAGGGTACTAAAATAAGAGTTTGCATGGACAAGGTGTTTCGCACGCCCCAAAAATGCCAGGTAAATGCTCGTTGAATTTGATCAATTCTCCCATCTCTGCGTGCCTACCATAACCATTCATTTGCATACGTCGCAACTATGGCATTATCACGTGCAGACACCAATTTCTCGGCATTAACGCAAATCGATGCTTCATAACGATTTTTTGCCCCCTTGCTGCTTGGATTATTGGAGCGTGCTATGCGACACCGGGCGTTAATTCTCAACCCGAATTGAAATTTTCACTTTGCCGCAAAGACCTTGGACGATTTGCAAGTGGGGAATTTCGGTAATGTGAAAATGCGATGTGACTCGGTGGAGATGCACCTTTCCTGTAGAGTCAAAATTGCTGTACGTGACGGAATACTCAAAGTATATACAGTAGAACCCGTCTAAAATAAAACGCTTGGGACCGGGGGAAATTTTGATTTTATACAGGTTTTGATTTCAGACAGGTTCATCCAGAAACAGGTGCAAAATAGGGAATTTCCCTTTTTTTAATTCTAGATGA
>JAQGBX010005378.1:0-13772 GCA_034698745.1 Megaphyllum sjaelandicum
CTTCCTCCCCCTCCCCAGGTGCCGTCCAATTTTGAAAACAGCTTGTTGATTACATAAGCAATTTTTAATTACATAAGGTTTATTTTCACAAACCCCCCTCCCTCCCTTTGCCGGACAACCTTTATGGATGGCACCTTATGGCGACTAGAAGAGAAACCACAATGTCAAGAAGAAAATACCAGCGCTTCTTGAATAGAAGGCGAGCGAGAAGTTCTCGAACAGAAGGCCAGAACCTCTTGACTCTTGAAGAGCACACCAGACCCCTTGAAGCAGGAATACAGAACCCCTTGGAAGAGCATCCCAGAACTCCATGAAGAATGATTCCATAACCCTTTGGAAGAGGATTCCACGATCCGTTGAAATGATTCAAGGATGTCTTGTATCTGATTCTAGACTTTCTTAAACGAATTCAGCTTCCAAAATTAGTCTAAAAACCTTCCAAACCCCCCTGAATGAGTTTCCAGAATGGAAAAAAAAATATAACTCTGCGAAACAATTTTCAATATTTGTCGAATATACAGCATATGCAGCAGAAACCATGCATGCTGAGATTCCAATGTCTTTTAAACATTCCAGGGAGCTTCCAATAATAGAGACTTTCAGATGCAAGAGCATAAGTAGCTCTTTGATGCGATGGAAAACTTTCGGAAGAAGTCCAGGAGTTTGCTCTAACACCATCCAGATTAACAGAAGCTTTGCTGGGCTCCATAAAGAGCTTTTCGGGAGTAATCAGTGGGTTTTGGCAGGCAAGACCGATTTCATAATAGGTACGTTAATCCCCAAAGCAACGAAAATGTGCCCAAGGTGAAAATGGGCCAATATGGCGCCACAATGCTGACAGCGTTTGCCGCTTCCGGTTGCAAAACCTTAACAAAATTACAAGGAAAAAACGGGAAAAACAAAGACGCGATTCACGACTTCCTCGATGCATATTTCATGACTTTTTTTTTGCAAATAATTTTTCATTTGAATTTTAAATTCCCAATCTTGATACGCAGTATACAGATATAGCGTGAGTAGTCTCAGGATATGCCAAGTCGAACAGAAATCCTGCTGACAAACCTACTTTACAAAGGCTTAGTGTTCGCAAACACCAGACAGAGCGTTGAACTCGCAACGGCTTAACAAGGTATTAAAATATGGAAAATGCAAACGAAAAGTCAGGTGACGCGGCTTATTGCGCACTTCCGATATAGCAACATCCGTTGCTGAGCACACATGAGCGTGTAAAAAGCTTCCAAAGGACCTCTCGAGACTCGATACGAGCGTGGCCAAGATCGAGTCAGTTGCACCAACCCTTATTAAATCAAGAAAAAGGCACTCGATTAAAGATAATGGCCCGTTAAAATTGAAAGTGCAATAGTCAGCCTCACATTTCAAAAGTTAATTTATAGGTGAATAAGTTCAACCGAACAACTATAATCATGGAGACCATCCATTTTTGAACATGTATATATCTTTCAAGTTTCAATATTAATGATTCAAAATCTTGGAAGTACAACGAAAATTCACGCGTTAATTTTAATTTTAAAATGCACCACATAGGGATACATTCAAGAAACAGAAATTCGTAATACCTTATCAGTGGTTAATCAAAAACTTGAGACAATGGTATAGAAGTATAACTAAACTAACTATGGAGACACTGCATTTTTCAAGTTTAAAATCGAATTAAAACTATTAGAGTTAACTTAACACTGTCATTTATTAAAAAAATTTAGAATTTACATGGGAAGATGCGCTATATGATAGTCAATTAAGATCAAGACTTAAGAAAAGTATACGATAATTAGAAAATGAGGTATAGATTATGATTGCAATGGCTGTACATTTGCACTTGTTGGGTGGACTCGAAATGGGAAAAGCCGTCTCACCTATACCAGCAACAATGAACATGTAATTGCGTTTATACTTCGTTTTTGTGTTTTCTCCAATTAACTAATTTGTGACAACACTAGCTATATACACGTTGAGCGTCGCAACTGTGAAAAAGGCAGCAGCACACGTCAACGTGATCGAACTTATTTTCTGTACTTCCTTCCGGGTTCTGCAGTTGGTACAATGGAATATGCCTATCTTGTTGATTACAATAATTGACAGAGAAAAAAAATGAAACCCGATGCACCTAGCCCGAATGACGTCATTTACATTCAAATGACTCCATTATCTTCTGTTGCAGAATAAAAAGGAAATTACGTCAATATACAAGGGCTGAAAAGCGAGCGCGGCGCATTAATAGAAATTGACTTACAAAAGTTTCGCAAACCCGAAATCCGCCTTCTAGCGGCATGGATATACATGGAAACACACCCATTTTGAACGCGGACACGCCTCATCTTTGAATGGACATAATGCAAATGGAAGTCAAGAGAAACACAACGTTTGTATGAGCACGCGTGACTCGTGACTATTTGACAAACCATCGACAAGTTCAAATTTGACTGTTGTCTTCAAATTAAGAAAGAAATTTTGCGACATTTCTCAGATGCAAGGCTCCTCCAACAATATACACAGCTTTTTAAATATCCTCCATTTTAGATTAGATGCTCCGCTAACTTTTCCACACCTTGCAGCTACTTGCCAATACCGATTGAGTTGTCTATTTTCCATTCGGCCACGCCCATTTTCGTCGTGACACCACCCATTCACATTATTTATAATTCCCTTAAACCTTTATCCATTTTCTGCAAACAAACCCTCCCCTTTCAACGTGTCTTTCCATATTCCCTCCCAATATGCGATTCTGTCAATTTTCTGAATGACACGATCTATTTTTTACACGATTCCGCTCACTTCCGGTACGGTTTAACTTCAAGCCCATTCGCCTTTTACAGGCTCCATTCATTTTGTCATCAACCTTCCGATGGTTGGCAAGGCGCAAGCACCCAAAGAAGAATCGGTGGACACAGCTTAAGAAAGGAAGGGGCGTGGTTTAAGTCTTTCATGATTCAAGGTGGCTAAATCAATAATGGTGTACGTCATAGTGCCTGTCCGTTAATTTTACCTTAACTCAACCAACGCCTCGCAACGTCACAATTTTTAATTCGTGCGTTTGATCTGTAGCCAACTCCGTGGCGCTTCGATCGACCTACATCTATCCTAAACGCCGCAAAGCGCCCCCTGCAGGCCGATTCGCTACGGTTGCTTTATCTTATCTGGCAAAGCGCCGTTATTAAATTCATGGAATAATATTTATTGATATAAGATTATAATATCTAGTCAAGTCAGGGTCGTGCGTGCCAACCGAAACGCCAACTTTTTTCTTATCTCAAATGAAACGAAAGCACGGCGAGGTTTTTTGTGAAGTTATGCCACCAGGGGCGCTAGGGCATTGCCATGTTCTGCACAAGTTCTCGGTGTCATTTTCAGATATAATTTATGCATTCTCAACGATACACGTCGGTAATTTAGTGATGGCATACATGAATAATAATGAAAGTGCATGGCGTTGAAAATAAAACTACACGCAGCAGGTACTTTTGAATGGACATTTATTGCGTTCTCAATAGCTTTTTGCGAATGCGAATTGTTAGAAATGCATAAAGCGAATGCAAATTTCATTTACTGTCCGATAAAAAAGATGTGAACGATCATAAATTAAGCTTTTACCTACGCAATATTAACATTTCGTAAAACATACTCTCGTAACAAACATTTTCTTTGCACATTTCATTACAGGTTATAATATGAAACTTTATTCCCGTTTATTTCTAGATGCGTGGAAAAATTTGAATTTCACATTTCCTATTATAAAATATATTCACCTTATAGTTACATGTACAGACTCCTAAAACTATTTCTTCGAAAAAAATTCCGGGGTGAATATAACATTTCTCGCACTTGCTCGCATGATTTATATATGAGGGGTACTCATACGCTTTTGGCACGACTTTTGGCAATCTTATAAAGTCGCGTTTGCAACATCGACACGCTGATTGGTTTTCAAAATTCGCTAAGATTACCGATGTTTTTCAAACCAATTAGCCTACAGTAATGCATTCCTCTTGCACGCCTGACTATACGATGACGACACGACTGCCAAAAGTGCCATTCGTAATGCTTCCATATCGGAGTACCCCTATATCATACATCAAACTTTATTTACAAATGAAGACATTTCCTCTTACAGGAAATAAAGGATAAAGTAGCTTTAGGAGGAGTTTGTATACAAATGACTGTATATACTGCATGCGAACCAAAGCTGAAAATTAATAAAGACGGAGGCGGTTTCTTCTCATTATTATACTGTATATATCTCGCTTCTTAATCGACTGAAAAATGCTTTTCAAACTTTTGGCCTAGATACATTTTTTTCGCCAATCAAAATGACAATTTAATGCTGAGCGCGACGGGGAAAAGCGTGATAAAACTCAAAAAGTATATATAAATCAACCGGAGTACATTACACGCAAAATGAGTTAGAAAATTTAAATTTCATCGCTGCTGGCACGTACATGTATGCTGCACGCAGATTAATGGCGACTGACGGAGTCCCGCAGGGTCCACATGTCATCGCCAAAGCGAGAATATTAAAAACGATATAATGGCTTATCGTTCCGCTATTCAGGAACGCATGCCCTGCTCGGCTTGAAGCGCCGTTGTGCAATTTGCGCTGACTGTACTTCAGAGCGCCATTGACGCTATCACAGTTTTCCATAATTGAATGAGGCACAGCTAGACATTGCATGCGAAATAGCTCTGAAATTAAACGGAAAATTGAACCGTGTGCAGATTTTGCAATCGTGCCATTATCAGGTGACGATTTATTTATTTCATTGGCGAAAATTACCAGGTTGAAGTTTAGTCGGTGTTTTGGTGAAAACGTCACGTGATGCCGGCACGTGATTAAATACGGCCCATTTTTGATCAGCAGGGTGGCCACAAAATTTTCATTTTCAATTTCCCTGACTTTTCCCAGACTAAAATCCAAAATTCCCTGACCAAAACTTACTCGTTGATGCATATTAATTTTTTTGTCGAAATGAAAAATAAAATAACAATTGCAATGAGAAGCTTGGCAAAACACTAGATTTTGTTACGAGTCTAGCTGAAGATGATTGGGGGATGGAGCTGCTAGCAGACTGAGTGCATGGATAGCATTTTGCTTTTATTTCGGAAAATTTCCCTGACCATTTACAAATTTTCATGACTTCCCTGACCAATTTTTTCCCCTGACTTCCCTGACTTCTCAGAAATAACATCCGACTGCAACAAAAAAGGAAGCTCGCTTATATGAGCATAAACTGAGCTAATAAATTCAATAGCAGTAGCTTCTTGATACGATGCTGATATTGAAAAAACATTAAACTTGTCGGATTATTCATAGATGTAAAAATGTATGTTTTTGTTGTAAAAACTTTGTTTCGTTACAATAAATACTTGTTTAAGAGACTAAGAGATTAAACTACCTCTTGCGTGTACTTGACTGATCTGCGCATAAACTAAGTTAAAATAAGCTTATCTATGCATAATTCGCATAAATTAAAAATTAGATAAATGCAAACTTTTTTTTGCCGAGCCGGTTTTCATTTATCCGATTTCGACAGTATCTACAACTATACGACTTTCAGACATAGGCTAGTATCTATCAAACCTCATTCCTTTCCGATCTAGGGGATTCCTGACCTGCATACTGCATGTCTTGGCCGTAAACTCGCTTCATATTTTTGCCCTTCATCTATCTATACACCGAAATCGTTAGTTTATTAATATTTCGTACTGTGGAAACATCGTTGGTACGAGTCATGTTTGTCTGACCGGATAAAAATGGTCAAGAATATTTAAGTAGTCTGAAGTATCCATCGTGAAAGCTTCCATTAGCATTTTTATGAACACCACACTCTGGGCATGTCACTCACATTTGATATCATGAAAGGTAATTCGGTTATCCACGACGATGTTTATGAATTAATAACCAGATTCTATGGTTGCAAACGGGTAACATTACGTTGGGTGCCATAAACAGACAATAAAACTACCGTTTCGCTAGCTAAATACATCCATTTGGATTAATGTTTGAGGCAATGTTACAGTATATATTCCAGAATAGCCCAAAAGTTTGTTTAGCGAGATATAAATTTCAGTTTTATATATATGTTAGGTTGAGTAAAGGTACATGTAACTTCTGAAGGTGGATATTTTACAGGCAAAGTTTAGCTAGTCAGAATAAGCATAAAGAGCAGAAAAATATTAAAAATGTTATTTTGATGAGTGCTGATTATTGAAAGTTTCATCAAACATAAGCAAAGTACCCGGTTGATGTCATAGACTGGTACCAATGATGCTCCAGAAGAACATATCAATCGTGTTATCGATTTTGTAAGAATGATGGCCGACACGGGAATCGAACCCACTTTAACCGAATACAGGATGAGAAGGTTAATTGTAACTTAAACACCATGTTTAGTGTATACAGTATAATATAGTATATTATACACGTACTATGCATGTACATGTGTGTATATACATGTATAAAGGGTGTACTGTAAGTTCATAATCAATTGCAAACAAGAACTGCAGATTTAATTTAAACTATTACATAAAAATGCTTACTACATTTAATTTAGTTTTCATATAAAACTTTATACAAGGTGTACATTATATTTTTTTTCAGCTTCATTGGTAGGTTTTTTTAACTAAGCCGCCATTTTATACCTCGCATGGTCTCGTACACTGTTAGGCTTCATGGTTAAAATTCAGTTTAGGTAAAAGTCACAAAAATAGATAACTGAACATTCTTTAGGCAAATCAGTTATAACCCCTCGAAGGTAGGCAATCATGCATGGTCCAGTTGTTGTGATACATACCCAATAAGGTTGTTTTAAGTTTTAAAATTTTGTGTACAGCTTTCCGCCAATTTTTCTACCTAGTTTTCAACTTTAAACATGGAAAAATCATGGCTTTTGACAAAATACGAATTTTGAAGTAAATTGAATTCCAATCGGCTTCTTAATTCATTTTTTAACCATTTACAGGGTTGGAAAATCAATATACAATTTTTTTCGTTTTTATAATTTAAAAATTTACTTGGCGTCCAAATATTTGTCAAGCCATATTTCAAAACGCGCCTGTCACAGGAGTGGCTTTCCTTTAACTCATCTATATTGACTTTATGGCGTATTTTTCACCATAAATTCAATTTTTCATCCAGCATTTAATAAGTCTGTTTGTTCCTTATCGGAACCAGCTCTAAGCATTCCATTTTTAAACGGAACCCATTTCTCAAAATGCTTAAAACACACGAAATGAAACGCTCTGCAGCGGTTTCCATGCGGCTATATCGCCATACGTCCTTCAAGATCGGGACAGATATAATAGAAGATAATAACTCGCAATTTATTGCCTACTTCAACATAAAAACGACTTAACTCTAAAATAAATGCTGAACTAACAGACTATACATCAAGCTCGGTCGACGTATAAGGACCTCTCGTGCGCGCTGCGGCTTCGCAAAAATAATATCAACCAAGTATGAATTTATCAAGTGCTTCTTTGTTTGCCATTCGATTGAAAAATTGTTATGAGATCTACGTGCTTGTATTCAGCATTTCCTAGCCAATAAAATGCGCACGGTTAGACCGCGAGATCTGCTAAGAATACATCTAGGAACAAATTAAGAAATCTTTGGTAAAACAAGCGTTTTGAAAGTCATTGTTGGCCAAATTAACCAAAAGTATAAAAATAATTAACTCAAAACTTGTTTAGTTATAGATTAGTTATTTTTACATTGAGATTCATCTGCATTTTACCACCTAAACACGTCAAAAGAGCGAAACAAACGCTTTTTTTGAGTCCATTGAAAATCTTTTATAATAAAGAAATGGAGATGTTTTTATTACGGGATTTTGCTTCTGCAATCGATCCTTTTTTTAAACCCAATTTCTATGCCATTTTGTTTTTTGAAATCTCGCTTGTCGAGCAATAGCTTTGAAAGCGTAATGGAAATAAAAAAATCAGGAATTTCTTGAGTTAAGACTGAGATATAATCGAGTGTTTTGCTGAGCCAAAACCTTGTTTTTCTTTATGGGATTAATATTGCAACGATAGAACCTTTTTTAAATCCCATTGCGGCCTCATTTTATGTTTTTTGAAATTACTTGCCTGTAGCACTCGAGCAATTGATGCCATTGAGATATTGGGAATACTCAGACAAAGGCTTTGTGAATCGTGCGTTGGCAGTCGTGAAATTCGTGTGCAAAATCGATAAGCTATAGGTTGAAAATCAATGAAGATCACCGCTGTTTTTAAACTAATTAGTACATTCCTTTTGTACAAATAACTTCACGACTGATAACGCTTCTGTCTGAGTACCCCAAATTTGTTGTAATACAAAGTAGTGCATAGAGATGCCCTTTTCTAGGCATAAATAATTATCGAAGATTTATGGATAAATACTGTATGCTATATGCTAGCATATATTGAGTGGCAATCACGCACTTCGGCTGTTTAAAAACACTCGTTACATGACTGTAGTCAAAACCGAATAAGTGAAAACTGATAAGCGAAAAAAGTTCAAGGCTTGAATTTTTTCCCGATGGTTTGTGTGTTGAGTGAAACCGAAAAATAAAAACTGATTAAGTAGCAATAAACGGATAGGTGAAAGGTTTTTCCAAGCGAACTACGATCGACTGTAGTTTTTACACCTCACACAGTACTTACAAAAACAAAGTTTCAACGAACCACCGATGGTCGGTGGTCCCAAAAATCATCCCATCCGTTTAATTTATAGCTTCGAGTTACAAACTATTTAAATTTGCTCATTCCCTCTTCAATAGGAAACCAAAACAAACCAAATTAAAGAAAATGTCTTCCTTGCCGGGTAATTATCACTTATTCGGTTTGGACGGCACCATTAAAAACCAAACTTCTCATCATTCATGCACCACGTACATCCTGGAGAGTTATCCATGACATCTCGAAGCACAATGAGTGTCGAATTTAAGAACGCCAATGGATAATCGATTTTTTGAACATCAGTTCCTAAATCATCAATTCTTTGAATGGTAAGTTACGATTATCAAACCTATTTATCCACCCCACTGTTATCAAAGGTCAACATTTCATGGACTTCTTGCAGATTTCGTAATCACTTTGGTGTCCTGTTACTTTTAAATTCATCGCATTGGTGGAAAGTGACCGCAGGCACGTTCTTTTAGTCTATGATTTGATGAAAAAGCCAAGAGATATCGGTTCATATGCGTTAACCGTCCGTAAGGTGTAATTCTGCTGATGACGTCATGGGTGATGCTTGCGAAAGAAATCTCACGATGATGTCAAACAATGCTACCGTGAGTTAACGGATGCAAAATTTCAGCCAGTTTATTTATAGCACCTAACATTTACGCATCGAACCCAACGATAATACAGTAGAGTTGTAAAGGGATTGAGGGCCCTTCAGGAACTGAATCAGCAAATAGCTTTCGGTTGAGGCCCAAAGGCAAGTTCACACCTGAGCAATAATAACATGACGCGAGCGAATCGTTAAATTGGGTCATGACGTCATCTGAAGCAAATATATCAGGGAATTCAGCTCGAAAAATTCTAAATTTAGCAGCGAAAACCAAATGCTGTTAGGTCTCGTTTACGTTTCTACGATATTCAATTAAGCTGCATTTTTTTTTATTCGAGCGGAAAAAGACATGATTTTTAAGTAGATTGTTGATAGAATAATGTAAAAAATGGTGTATCGTCGAAAACAAAGTTACTCAAATGTTCAAATAATATATACAGTAATTAATTTATCAACAGTCTTCAAATATTGTTTTACACTGAGACTGCTCTCGCTGCAACTGTCAGATATGCAATTAGATTTTGGTTTAAATGTGTTTAATTTAGAAAACATAATTAATAATGCTACTGAAGGAGAAATGAACTAAATCGTATAAGTTTTAATCAAAATACACTAAATATGCCATAAACTAATTAAAACTCAATTATAAACTTATTCATATTACAGTTGTGGTCGCAGTTTCGGTCGACATGCAGGCATACGCCTCATTCGGTTTTCTGGGCACTCAATACTTTCCACAAATACCATTTATTCATTTACAAGATATTCTGATGGTCACCCAATTAAGCAATAAAAAGTAATATACAGTACATTACAGAACGTTATATAAATCAACGTAAGAAACAACGAAAGAATTTTAAGAATTTCTAAAACTTACAAAATTAGTCACACTGTATCTCACAGATAAAAGGACCCTTTCCAGCCACAGCTGAGGATGTAATGAATCTTAAAATGTCCTCTCAGATAACAGCGCGAGCAGCGAAGTATAAAGAAGATATTACACAAGCTTGAACGATGCCTGATATATAGAAATGTTTTGACCCATATTCTGGATCAACCTGGCGAATAAGCCGTTCATACTACGACATGTGTTCAATTTCAGAAAAAAAATATTCTGCACGGTGCCATGGATGGTCATACATGTATACATGTACAGTATATCTTACATTCCATTTGTACGTCTTGTATAAATACAGCGAGTGGGGATGTCTTCCTTCTTCTAAGTTTGTTTCGAAGTAAAAGCTAATGCGATCTAGGTGCACATTTGGCTCTAACTAAAAACTTGTGTATCGCAGTATGCAGATATCGGATCTTGCAGATGAAAAGTGGAAAATTTCCATAGAAAAAAAAAGGCCGAAAGGAAAAGGCGCCTGCGCAATTGATGATATGTATATTTTACTCCTATGAGTTTACCTTTCTAAGCTATGTTTAAAAATAGCGGCGGGTGTTTGTTTAGCAGAATCAATATTTGCGATCTTCTCGTTTTGTTCAACTCCAAAGGCATATGAAGACGACTCTAAAAGTTGTCAGAGAAATGTCTGTCACATTGGCGAGCGTTTAACGAACACGAAGCCCAAAAAGATAACACCGAGAAAAGCACGCCATTGGCTTAAATCTATCATTTTAAACTACAATTGTGCTCTTTCATTACTTCTATCTCAAATTTTCTCAATGCAAAAAAGGAAGAACTGGTCGTCTCAATTTCGACGATTTGACTGAAACAAACTGATGATATACTTCAAGATAGGATTTCTGCTGCTTTTGTATATAAGATTCCATTAAAAATTAACTGGCTTGCCTACAGTACTTGTATATATTTTTCACACGTGGATATTATTTATAGGCAAAACAAGGTAACAAAATATACACTAGTGTAAAAAGGCAAGTAATGCATTGTAGTGAGCAATGAAATATTAAATTGTTTATTTGATAGGATAAGGGTGAGAGCACACCGAATGCTTACTTTCGATGTGCTTCTTTCAGCTTCTTTCCTGCTTGTTTTCATCTTCTTGTTTCCAGCTTTGGGGGCGCACAATGAATGCTGATATCAGCGTGATGGCGAGTGTGCCCGGTTACGCCACTGCGTGCGTTGTGCTAGGTGAAACATTCCGCGTAAAACCTTGCACATGCGCATTACCATCTCATGATGAGTGCAGCTATTAATGGTTACACTTGACCAATAGTGATCTGTGTGCCACTCTGTGTCTTACATATCGGCTTTCAGATTTCCAAAAAAATAATGCATGCCGCATTCTTGTCAAGCATGGTGGCGCTAGTGTACGCCGAGTGATAAGCGCCTGCAATAAGCATTCAGTGTGTTCTCAACAATATACATGTAATGCTTTAAATTGACATTTGGTTACCAGCTCATTCGTTGTCTGGATATGCATGACCTATCAAACAAATGAAACATATTCTGACATTACATATGGTAACGAACATATTCTGGCAATTGTTAAAAAAAATCTACGCTCGAAGATATTCAAAGATGAAAATCAGGTGATTGATATCGCAGAAATTCTATAAATTTTTAAGAGGTTTCACGCGTTTTCTAAGCGCGAATCTATAGGTGGCAGCACATCGAGATGAAAATGACTTCTGTTACTTCAGTCTTTTCTCTCTCTCTGTGTTTTCGGCAGAATAGATCTGATCCCATAAATCTTATCGAGATGCGTACCGAATGTTGTGCGGCGCCCTCTGGCGACGCGTCCTTATCTTAATTCGCTAAACAATACGTCGAAATGGGGGTCTAGATGGTGGAATTTTATCTGGGCGCGCAACAGAGTGAACTAATAACAAATTATGGCTCACTGTGGATCCCTTCCTTCATCATTGTCTGAACAGTTTTTTTTTCCCCACCGCCAGTAAAGTTTTACTGCCTCAGAAATGGGTTTGGAAGAGAGTCGAGAAAATAATGCCGAAAAAAAGCAGGAAAGCGGACTTTACGAGATTATAATACGCCGCGCTCGTAGCGGAGTTATGGGCGAAACCGAAGAGAAAGGGTGTTGGCAGGAGCGCCACCCCATGCGCAGCGCCCCTCGCGGAGGGAGACGCGATTGGCGAGTTGAAAATTGGTGGCACGCGCCGCTGCATTGTTTCTCATTGATGATAACAACGATGGAGATTCATGCTGGCAGTTTGGCAGTTTGAAAGCGATAAATGTTTTATCCTCTGTTAAGAGTGCGCGGGTGGTGGTAAAAACGATGCCCAGGCCATCGTAGTGCATGCGCTTTCTGAGAGGAAATGCACTCTGAGAGAGCAGGGATCAACATGCTATTGGCGCGTGCCTAGATCAATGCGTGCGTGGCCAAAAAGCATACATTTAAAAAAATCTCAAAATGTATCTGATACGAGAGCCACAAGTGGGACGTTAGATCCCACGTCAATGGTTTTGAGAGAAAAAATGATGATAAAAGCTGCATATTATATGTACACTGTATGCGGGGAAAAAAATATCACGAAGGATATTGGAGAGAAGGGTTGAGAAATAAATTATTGTAATATGATATCGTTATTAGGGGGTGGTTCCTCCCCCCCCCTTATAATTTTATCAAGCTTGAAAACCTTAATAACCCCTATGCTTAAACATTTTAGATTTTAAGCTATAGGGGTGCAGTGGAACCCTCCCTGTTAAGAAGAATTCGCTTAAAATTACGAACTCATTACCAGTCCCCGTACTAGGGTACGAACGAAGAATTTTTAATTTCTTCCTTTAAGACGAATTACGAATTCGGATATTACCAATTTTCGGGTAAAATGAATGCATTTTTTAGCTACCGAGCGTTCTCGCTACGCTATGGTACAATGAACTTTAGACAATACAGTAAAACCTGTTAAGAGTGACCACCAAATTAAAAATGCAATGCTGGTCACTATGCAAAGAATGCCTGAATTAAATTGAAATAATGTACATGTACACTGTACTTATGCATGTAGACTGTAATACATGTAGTAAAAAAGTACAGAATCATCATGTCTATGTGCATTTCATGAAGTATATTTATTGCCTTATTTCACATTTGGTTGGGTTTTTTTTAAGAAGAAATTATCAAGTTTTTTTTCGTTTGAAATGCATTTTGCTTCTTACGATCATGTTTTCAGTGATTTTTTCGATCTGAATAACATGATTGGCTGAATTATTTGAGGACCAACGCGGTTAAAGAAGGATGTAAGATGACTCATCCGCTATCTGGTCGCTTTATAAGGTACATTAGAAATGTAAAACTTGCAAAAAAGACAACACGCACTGGCCACTGTACACAATAGACAGGTGGTCACTATACACAGAATTTTTATGATGGAAATGTACACTAGAAAAAACAAAACACGAAAATGTGGTGAACATAAACAAGTGGTCATTATTCAAAGGTGGTTACTTTTCCTGGTTTTACTGTATTTATATAGGATGTGGACTAATTCTTATTTTTTAAGCGATGGTTTGCAATGGTAATTGTAGTTTGTACTAGCAAATCAAAAAATTGCG
>JAQGBX010005379.1:0-13771 GCA_034698745.1 Megaphyllum sjaelandicum
ATTAGCTTTCATTGCAATGGCAGTTCAAATATCTTTGGGGGTAATGGGATTTGTATGTGGAGGAGTATGCGTTACAGTACCAAAAAAGCTACGTTGTAATTTTGTAACGTGATTAGTGATTCGGTGAAAAAGCTTATGGAACATTTAATACGGAAACTAGGCCTATGTTGTATACGAAAGGAGCCTGGGACTCCGATGGGATACCCATTGCCTGAAGAATAGTGGAAACAGTCAAACAGAGCACCCCTCCGAGGAAATGTCGCCTATTTTCTGTTTCAATATATGGCGTTGCATTTATATTGTCCATTGGGGAATTTATCACAAACGTTACAATCAGTACATGTATTTTGTACCATAATTCTATACAAGAGTTATGAGGTAATTTTCAGTCGTAATGCACTGAACATATACAAGCCTTGTATGCATGCAGTGTTATAAATTTCTTCCTTTGAATAATTAATAGACACAAAGTTGTATGAAATGAATGTGAAACTTGTTTTATACAGACAGTAGATGTGAATTCAAACGTCACTTTGGGGATTACAAATAATGTCTTTTATGCAATCATTGTGACATAAAAGACATATTCGTGATTACCCTAGCGGCGTGTTTCCTAACAGCTTGCGCTATCAAATCATTTAATAGCATCACTGGAGATAGTCTTCCTTATGATGACGGTTACTGACAACTTTCATTCATTACTTTATAGCAAAACATTTCGGTCGGCCTACACAAGGATTCAATAAAAGCCTTAAGTCCCTCTCCACTTTTCCTTTAATAAAAACCCAAGGACTGACCCGATTTGATCGTTTTCAGTGAGGAAGCACCATCTGTACAACAATGGATTCTGTTCAGCAAACTCATGAGGATACATGTCAGGGTTCCCCCAAAAATTTCATTTTCAGCTTCCCTGACTTTTCCAGGTTTTGAAAAAAATTTCCCTGACCAATGATAATGTCAAAAATTGACACAGAAAAATGTTAAAAATAAAAAAAAACATTTGCTAAAAGTTTTGCAAATTCGTCCTCGAAAAACGGGGAGAAATTGGCAATTTCGTCTTCGGAAATGTGGGAAATTTTGCAAATTTGTCCTCGGAAAACGTGGAAAATTTTGCAAATTTGTTATAGGAAAATGTGGAGAATTTTGCAATTTTGTCCTCGAAAAACGCGGAAAATTTTGCAAATTGGTAATAGACTACGATGAATTTCCCTGACTTTTTCAAATTAAGTCATTCTTCCTTGACTTTCCAGGTCATTTTCAAGTTCCCTGACTTTTCCAGGTTTTCCAGGTCTGGGGAAACTGCATTACACGTGAAGACATCATACAGTATCATCCAAACTCATACAGACTTTCATCCACATAAAAGTAGAGCAGAATTAAGTACACTTTAATGAGACATCTGAAAATACTCATCTAGATAACTTAAAATGCAAGAAAAATTCTTAGTCAAAGTCTGAGCCATCTTATAAAAGCTAGGATTATTAAGATACAGAAGAAATAGTGATACCCATTCATCATTTAGGTTATAATTCCATGAGCAAACTGGAATTACATCCGAGGCAATTTTACTCAACGATTAAATATGTTAATGTAGTCATGGAATAATCAATTATCATGGATGGCATACAGTAAGCCGGTTTGGAAGTTGTTTTTTCTGCATATGTCAAGTTTTACTGAAGGGCAATGTGCTAAATATTGAAGATGACCGAGATAAATGTTATTGATTATCACGTTTTATGACAGGATGAGTACTGTATTGTGCATTATCGCTAAAGGTAATCGGTAATTGAAACGTTTCAATCGCCGTACATCCATTGCCATTGGTTATCACGCAAATGCTTTCAGAAATGTATTTTTAAAAATCTTCTTTCCACCCATCAGGTAGTAATTCCCATGTCAATGTGGACTATACCTATCATTTAACATTGTATTCGAATGAATCCCCAGCAGAGGAACACAATGTACATCATACGTAATTCCTGTCGTACAATTGTTTTTCCTATCCACAAGAGTTGCTCATTTACGCTGCGTTTAGATCACGCACCCAACTGAAAAAAAGACAGGATTAGGCGTGTTTTGAAATTCACCACTACATGAGGCATTTTTATTGTTATACAGGTACATGTACTTTCAAGCCCATCACATACCAGGAATACTCAGTTTTATCTGCTAAGGCAGTTTTCGGAAGCAAACGTTCGTTTCGCTGTTTAGATATTCATGACAACTTCTATAACCATGCAGTCCGTGTGAGAGTTGGGAATTTATTATTTTACCGGATGTAAAACCACGCCTTAAGGACCGCAGCGGAACAGGTCGCAGCAAGGTGCATGGCGAAATAAATGAATAAGGGAAAGTTATTCTTGAGTATGTTTGAATATTTTCTCCACTGCATACTCTGGCATTGGTGGGATGAAACCTTTACAAAGTCAGGGAAAAAAATTCTTGATAAAGTTAATATTCGGAATCGATGGACAATTACTCGAAATAATAACTTTAGATTATTATTGCTAAAATTGCGAGTATCGTTTCTAGTTGTTGAGCATATCACGTTTTTGGTACAAATATATTGGCAAAACATTAAAAACAACAGATTACCTAAGATTTAAGTTAACTTTAATCAAACAATTATGTTTATTTTTGCTGTCAGTTATCATGGCAGTATCAAACAAAGTGTTTTGCTGATACAGTGGAGATGATCGCTTTCACGTATAGGCTACTGTCGAGATTTCGCTTATATGATTAAATATTTCCAGACATTTAAATCTGACAGACGTTTTCCAATCGGTTTAAGGCCCATATTTACTTCCGCAATTAACTTGAAAGCTTTTTTTGAGAAAAGATTTGAATCGATTCCAATCCTCAACGAAGTCTATACATGTGCAGCTGCTTACAATTGTTGCGGTTTAACCATAACTTGGTAAAATAGCTCCGAGTTCGCACGCAAATTTTAAAATAATGCGAAGATCAACACGAAAAGCACCATTGCAATTTTCGCATAAAATGCGACGCATGGATGCCTAAAGCATCCTTCCATCTTCCATATTAAAGTGCATTTACCGAGCAGAGATTCCAAAGCATAAAAATCTTTAGTACCTTCGAGTCAACGAGTCTAGCTGACGTCTTTAGGAATATTAGAGAAAGTAATGCGAATTAAAAACAATCGATGGAGCCAGCATAAGCGTCGAGCACATTGGGCCTGCTCTTTATGAGGGCGTAATGGGCCGTAGAAGCACGGCTAGAAGACGGCATACAAATTTGGCTCAATCTTATCAGAATGAGCGACCTACCTGGGACATATTCCGTAATGCACGAACATGCCTGGTAATACCATCAACTAAAATGATCACGTAGAAAAGTATTTCAGGCTACATTAATTTTAATCATATACACCCGCTGGCTCGCGTGCAATCGAAGCAAATTGCCCTACTGAAAACGACAGTAAACACAAAATGAAAGCTGACATAAGCCATAGCGCTATTGTCTGCTGACCAAACGCGCAGATGGTCCGCAAACAGGGAATATATCACGTGTATCTATCCGACTACGTGGGACTAAAGAAGAAAAAAAAATCTCAAAAATCAAACAATAAGCCGACAACAATGGCTCGAACAGTATTATTCAATTGACGAATCGATACGGCAGCACACGATGACGCCATTTTGTTTTAGGATTGTTAGTCTTCCTGGCACGTTTCGCCGTTTGAGAATGTCCTCGCACTGAAAAAGCAGATTCAAATTTCTATATCACTGGCAATATAGTGCTCGACTACATCTGAACATAAAACTGGATGCAGGGTGGGAGTTAGAAACCCGCGCCCATGCAGGCTTATTTGAAATCTGCAACCGGCATGAAAGCACGTTTATCAAATCCGACAACCGATCATTCATTTTCGAAGAAAAGAAAAACACGAAAAAAGTATTCCAGAACGTTTTCGACAACAATCAACGTTGAAACATTTCCGAGCTATAGGAAAAAAGATCTCGTATACAGTTTTTCCATAAAGAATGCATCCTGGTCAATGTGATGTTTCAATTTTCAATCAACGGAGAATTAATAACTTGCACTTATCGCTAGTTATCAGGATTTGTTATTTTTCGGAAAAAAATATTATAAGGAAGAATTAATTTAAAGGTCGCGTTTCATGCAGAGTGGCCACAAAATTTTCGTTTTCAACTTTTTTCAATTTCAATTTTTTTGTCATAATGAAAAATAAAATAACAATTGCAATGAGAAGCTTGACAAAACACAGGATTTTGTTACAAGTCAAGCTGAAGAAGATTGGGGATGGAGCTGCTAGTAGATTGAGTGCAGGGATAGCATTTTGCTTTCATTTGGGAAAATTTCCCTGACTTCCCTGACCACTTACTTTTTCCCTAACTTTTCCCTGACCTGTGGCCACCCTGCGTTTACCATTTCCTTGTTCGTCTGGCCTTATCGATTGAACAAAAAGGAATTATGTTGATGGCGGTATGAAGATACACACTGGAATGTTACTTTATGTCGTTGAGCTTTTCTGTGTAATATTGCAAGCATTGATCAATTTCATAAAAACGGCTAAGCGCTATAAGGACGTTAGAAATTTTCTGTTTTTAACCTCTCTCATTTTTTGATCAGACCTTTATCTCTTTCCCCCCCCCCCCCCAAATTCCTTTCCACATGGATGACCACAAGATATCAAAACCTATATTTCATCTTGAGGCTTGACTACAAAAATCTTTCGGTTCAATACAGTAGCTCGATATTTGAAACTGGATGAAAAAAAAATCCAATTCGATTTAGACGAAGTAGCCTACACAGTACTGTAGAGATACTGTACATGTGTATATTGAAGACTACATATATTCAAATAGCGCTATAGCGAAATTTCTTTCTTTACGGTGAGGATACACATTGATGCAATTCTGACTAACTTTGTCTGATTTTATGAAAGAACAATATACAGGGTGTACCGAAATTCAGCTACCAAAATGACAGGGTTTGTATACGGTAATGTAGAGCAAAAATGCCCAAAGAACATGTGTTGGCCTTGGAACATGTCCAGGGAAGCCAAATAAAAATATCAAGGGGCTGACTTTCGGTACAACCTAGGTAAAGAAAGTCAGCTGTCGAATATATATATAGTATAAATGGCCAAAGAACATGTGGGCACAAATGTCTCTTTATTTACATGACAGTCCTTTGATATTTTCATTTTGCTTCCCTGCATTACTTCGGTGCAATGCAAAACATTGGGGGGAGGGGTGGTTTAACCAACAAGCAACGTCAAGGAGACATTTGCCTACACATGTTCTCTGTGTATTTATACTCCACATACCACCGGCTAAAAACCCTGTCAATTTGGCAGCTGACTTTCAGTACACCCTGTATAGCACACGTAGAGAAGCAAAAACAACCATAAGCTCACATGAGTTAAAATAGTTGAATACTGTAAGGGATAAACTAACTTTACCTAAAAAGGAACAGAATTAGGATACTCATATAGAAGCTTTGCGAATCGCACTTCACGATGGCTTAAGCGTGGTTCGCGAATGTTCTGCCTGAGTACAGCTACAATACATGTACTCTACCTGAAACAACAGCATGTTGCAAAAATTGGGTGTGTTCTATAGCTCTGACATCCTTTACATCGAGACATGTTATAATAACAGGGTGTGCGGAATATAGTCTTTTGAATTATGGTGGATATCACAGTATACTGTGTTGATATACAGTAGGCGTCATTCCATGGTGCCTTGCACAACCGTCTTCAACTGTAGAATCACTACCTTTATTTGAACTTTCTTTCTGCGCAGACCCTGAACAAAATAGCACTTAAGAGATAAAACCTATAATCGTAAATTATAAATCACTTTCAATGCTTTCGCGGAATTAGGTTTTCCACGGTGATGAGACTAATCTTCGAGAGCGTGGGCATCAGTTTCTTATTGGAAAGGTTGCAGAAGAAATTGACACTGTTGTTCACGTACCCGTGAGCAGTTGGATAAAAATAAACAATGGATCGATTAATCGAAGATTTGTCAACTCTTTTTCCATTCATGTATCGATAAACGTTCAAAGGGTCTCGTGAAAGCGGTCGCTTCATTTCTTATCACTTCTCGCCAAAGTTTTATTGAGTTACGAAATCTTTTTAGTCTAGTAAGTAAAATACTGTCCAATAAATCGTGGAACGGCTGCAACAGAAAGGCAGAGCATAAAGGCCGAAGCAAATGGAAGTCAAGTGGTGAAAAGTAAAGGCGTGCACAGGAAGCCGGGTAATCTAAATCAATTGCAATTAGATTGTCATAGGCTTATTTATCTAACACTGGGTGAACTACTGTGCACAAGGCTTTCATATTTAGCCAAATGACTATGACCTTCAACCCTAGCTTTTTTTTTATCATATACAACACCCTTGTCCGCGATCTTTTAATAAGCGTGGGTTTTACGCTCCTTCCTGGTCTGTTAAAAGCGACTCATTGGAACCCAGAGACCGAATATCAACCGAGTATGATCTAAGATCAAAATCGGAAAATGTTTAATGCGCGACAACAGCGAGGAAGCCTCGCAAACTCCGAGTGACCCAGATTGTGGAAAAAAATCAATATCAAGGCCGCGTCTTTTTTAAAAACACCCTGTTTTTGTTAATACGCGGACTTTACCACTCGGTGAAAGTAGGACTTAAGGGGGCAATTTGAGGTCGAGCTAGGACGACAATTCCATGGTCGTGTAATTGTCGGTCTTCTTAATTACCTTAAACTACATTTTCATTTTCCTTATTGTAATTCTGAGTCATATGGGGCACGCATTTGAGGTTGGAAATCGTTCATGTTCCACCGAGGATTATAGCAAAGCCCGTCTCCATTCATTGT
Organism: Megaphyllum sjaelandicum; assembly: GCA_034698745.1. Classification (NCBI taxonomy): domain Eukaryota; kingdom Metazoa; phylum Arthropoda; class Diplopoda; order Julida; family Julidae; genus Megaphyllum; species Megaphyllum sjaelandicum. Next base: position 6,849 of record JAQGBX010005379.1, read on the forward strand.
ACAGGGGAATATCATTAAAACGAACTCTTGATAACACGAACCCATTTTCAGGCCCCGCCCGACTTCTGGTAATTCCAACCACATGTGCAGTATGTACATTCATGTTGACGTCCCTTAGTGAAGATTCGTGTTAACGAGGTTCGACTGTATAACATTTTCTTTTATTTTATGGTGGCCACAAAATTTTCAATTTCCCTGACTTTTCCCTGAATAAAATCCAAAATTCCCTGGCCAAAACTCACTCGTTAATGCATATCAATTTTTATGTCATAAAGAAAAATAAAATAACAATTGCAATGAGAAGCTTGGGAAAACACTAAATTTTGTTACAAGTCTAGCTGAAGAGGATTTGGGATGGAGCTGCCAGCAGACTGAGTGCAGGGATAGCATTTTGCTTTTATTTGGAAAAATTTCCCTGCTCACTCACAAATTTCCACGAGTTCCATGACAACTTTTTTCCCCCTGACTTCCCTGACCTGTGGCCACCCTGTATTTTTTTTGTCTATCGATAACAGAGTAATTAACTAGGAATTGCAAATTTTTATTTTTAAATTTCACACGCGTCAATTTTAAATTAATTGAAACTTCATATCTACCGTAGTCATGTAATGATTCCTAGATGACGTTATTAATGAATTCAAAACAAGCGCGCGGGAAGTTTAAAAATGTGAAATTCACAATTTTGGAAATACTTAATTTTATGCATAAAACAATCTCCGAAGTAATTCTCATAGAGCATGGGTCACTTGTAGCTACTGTATACTATCATAATAAAAATTCCATGACAAGTGGCAAAAAAAATACACCGTGCATTGTCAATGAAAAGGGTGTGACAAGCATTCGCTCTCTGTTTGCAACTCCTGGTGAACAATGTGTACACAATGTACTGTTAATTCTATAGATACACATGCATGAAAGCAGTTTTCCATGCAATTTTCTCGTTGTGCGCCAAGAGATGGCCGTGTGCTCGACGTAAATTGCTGCAACAGCAAATGTGTTGACTCGTCCTACTCGTCTACGAGACTTGGCAAACAAATCATGTTGAAAAACGAGTGTTCAGACAACAGTTTGCATTCGCGTCGTTTAGGTTACCTAGACCAGAATAGATTATCACGTAGGAAATGAGCTCATTTGTGAAATTTTAGCGGGGAAAAGTAAAACCTGAAGGTCGAGGCATATTTTAAACACTTTTTTCCCTTGTGGTTGTTGCAGTTCGCAATCTCTCCGACTTACTAAAAACGGATGCGCTACAACTCCTTCATCGTCGCTATCTCACCGCAACTTGCCACTTAGCTGTAAATCGAAATAAAATGTTGAAAATTATTCAAAAATTGACGAGTTTTTCCCTGCTGCTAACAGAAGAGAAGTCGGTGATTTTTTTTTGCAAATGCGAGTTCATTTACCCGGGGTTTGTTAGAAACCCGACTGGGGCGGGCCGGGATAAAGATTGGTTAGAGAGGGAATTACGGTCATTGTTAACTAAAATCACAGGATATAAAGAAAAAAAAAATAAAAATAAAAAAGGCCATGAAATCTGGCGGAGAAATAATACGAAATTAATAGGATTTTGCTTTTGTGCTTATCCGTGTTAGTTGACTGCCACGCACGAGTGCCTAGCTGTCTATCGACAACAATGTACTGCAGCATTCAATGGATTTCAATGAATGGTCTTAAAATATGACACTATAAAACACGAATAGGAGGGAGGGGTGGTTGTTTTTAGGCCATTATGTCAAATTTTCACATAGTATAGCCCATCGTAAGAAGAAAAAAATGCAGAAGCCCACAGTGCACTGAAATTACACAGTGATTCCCGTTTCCGAATAGTTATACAGTATGTACTGTATGCAAGCAGTATGGGAATTAATACCCTATCATTAAAATTCAAAGTTTTAATTTAAACTTTACGCAGTCTATATGGAAGACGCTTTTTATGCAGTGAGCGTATATGTAGGCTACTTCTTCTACACGTGACTTTGGCTCCGCTATTTTTTTCAGCACCAGATGGCGCAATATTGAAATGCTAGTGGGAGATGAGCCTATTAATGTAGTTGTGTTACTGTATAACAATAGCAAGTTGATCTGCATGTCAATTATTGATCGGTTTTTGGCTTTTATGGCGTAGGCGTTGCCTTTGTTGGGAGTGCTAAGCTCATTTTTCTAATCTTTCCAACATTTAATGGGCTAAACAATAGCATGATTGTCACGCAATTGCTGTACGTCCATGCTCCATCCTATTTAAATATTGAAGTAAATGTAATCGGACATTAATTATATTGCTAACAGCTAACAAAACCCCTGAGTGGTGTTCTACTAATACCAATAGGAATTGTCATTATAACAGCAACCTACATGAATCATCAAATCAAATGCAGTGAATCATTTGCACAATTTCAGAAAAATCTTGATACAGTATTTACAAGCGCTGATTACACAAGCGTTGACAACCCTGTTTTGTACGAATAACAGATTAAAATAAGCTATCGTAAATCAAATATTGAAGCGATTACAGTACAAGTACACCGGATTGCAAGGTACCTACATAAACATTTCGGAAAAATATAAAAGAAACAGCCATTGAAGTATATAGATCGAGCTCGACTTCATTCCGATAAAATCGCGATTTTTTAAATTCGAGATTCAAATCTCGATCAATAAATATGGCAAAGTGCTTTTAGAAACGATTTAGGGCGAAATATGTACATTATGCGCAACAAATTGACGTCATTTCTGAAAAACTCGTTAATCGTATAGCTAAGTAGTGGAACATATTCAGAGACAAGATCATGAAATTGACAAGTCTGGATGAAATTAACCCGGGCATATGTCGTACATTTACATGTACTTTGCTCTTCATTTGATGAGAAATTGAGATATGATCAAAACGGAGAATTCAAGGACTATTTCCATGCGCTTCCAAGATATGGTCATTCGATAGCAAATCGATAATTTTTTTTAATTAGAATATGCGCAACAATATTAAACAACAGCCTCTAAATTTGAGTTTGAACGTTGCCAACTATACCAGGTTTCTGTCACCGCCCAAAAGGGCGATGAGGAAAAGGATAGACGAGCAGATGCTTATTAACGACTACGTAGCTACGGAAAGAATTTAATTAAATAAACAAAAGCTTTTTCATGAGCTACTAATCATTGTCAATACGATCAATCACTCGCTTTTACATTATTTTCAGGAAATGGAATTGGGTATTTTTCCACCAAGGTTTTCGCTGAGCAAAGGAAGCAGAGTAGAAAATTTCATGGGGTTACCTTGGGGTCGAAATTCAAACCGAGCATATTACTTTCCGATACATGTCCACGACTAATTAAATCTTGGATATTTACCGGAACCACTTTCAAATCAGGGCACGAATCCGTACCAATCCCCCTTCGTTTGGCAGTGGGCCAAATTTACCCTCAAGCCATAGGATCAACCATAATGCCAGAATAATTTCTGGTAAATAAGCCCTCGTCTAACAAGGCAATAGTAAATGTTTAAACAAGCGTTTTCTTGAAAGGAAGGCGCCAGCAAAGAAAAATCAATCATCTCATTAATCAATCCATCGAACGTGTATAGTTAGCGATGCAGCGCGCTATAGATTTGCTGCTGCTTGCACTTACCTCGGATAATTCGGTGTCACTTCCAATAGTGTCATAAATATCCCGGCTCCGTACAACTTCGCACAAATAAACGGCGATTAAGCACAGAGTTAACGCGCACGATTTCATCTTGTTTCCGTCTCTAATAACAGAAAGGTGTAGGCCTATTCAACTGCACTGACAACCTGTTTTTTTTCTCTCCCTGGCGTTCGCGCGGGATCTCTTTTACCACCGACTCCAGTAAACAACGATCACCTCAACTCGAAGAACATCACGCGGACTAGAGCATTCATGAGTTCAAAAGCGGCTGGGCTTTGCGATGGAGACGAAATTTCCTCCGCAAATTAAATCCAAATGTCAGCACGACGCAAAGACGACCTCAACGATTCAAGCACGAGCCCTTCACTGGAAACTGGAGCTACGAAGGAAAATGCAGGCGTTGCCTTGACAACGACAAGAGGCTCGAGAAGCTCAGCAACGACAAAGCGCTTCTGCGACGTTGTTTCCGTGTCGTACGAGCAGTGCCCTAGCTTGACCAGATTTTTAATTAGACATGACATTATTTTTTAGAGTTGGACTAAAATTCGTGAGACACGATGCCAGTTTCCATAAAAAAATATTCCATTGCAAAACTAAACCAGTTCAACCAAACGGTGCATGAGTATGCGACAGTCTTGCTTGACCATACTCCAAATACCAAAAAAATATTTTTCAGTCTCAGTTTACCATAACCCAAGAATCGGCGTAGTTTTTAAGAGCCATCTACCTACAGTTCTGCATACTGTACTCTGCATGGATACAAGACAAGGGGAGTGTACAACTACTTCACAGTATAGGCCTAATACTGTGACTACGTGAATACGGACGGTACGGTCAAACTAGCGAGACTACTAACCATAACCATGCCATAACTAACTTTGAGCCTGAGGCTCATGATGCTTCCCTCGAAACTTAACGAGCATTGTTGTTAACAACGCTTCAGCTCTAGGTGCTGCCATCTTCCCGCCAACTGTAACACCTAGTTCAATACGAGCGCCATATACGAATGCACATGTACTGTACGTAAAATTTGACCAGTTGAGAAAATCACGCAATCTCAAAAAATAAATAAAAAAATTGGTTATTATTACAAGTTTTCTGAAATAATGTTTTTACTGGCTATCGCATATTACCTTTAGCAAAATTTTCAAGTTTTGAAAAGCAACACATCAAACTGTCTAGTTGTACATGTACAGTATATCAACTGATAATCTGTATTAGTATATTACATACATGTATGCGCCGTTATATTCGTGAAGGTGGCGGAGGAGGAATAACTTTGTTCCTAATTCTGAAATAAAATGTCCATAAAGAAAACACCAAAATGCCTTTACAATTACAGTGAAACAATTTCCCATCTCGTTGAAATTATTCAATTGCTTGATAACTGTCATTGAAAGGCCGTGCATAAACACGTATACTGTATATACTTAAAACTTCGTAAATATATGAAAAAATACTGTAAATAACCTGAATTTTAAAATTTTGAAGTCTGACAAAATGAATTCTGAGAATTAAATTATATGACTTAAGCATTTGTGGCTACACTCTTGAGCGGTTTGTGCAAGCTTCACAATTATTCTCAAATATTTTGGCAAAATACTTAGACATTGGGGTGTACAATAAAGAAGACAGCAGATGAAACACATTTCGTGGAAATGTCACATTCATTCGGCAGAATAAAAACAAAACAATTCAATAAAAATACATTTACGGCCATATTTCGAAGCTGTCCTTGTTATATCATACACGAATGCCGATTTCCTACATTAGGAGGCACATTACAATTAGTACCTAAAACACACCCACATGGCAGGATGTATCGATTCCGTTTACAATGCAAATTTAGGCAATGATCGAGGGGGTTAGGAAGATAAATCATGGGAATATATTTAAAAGTGAGGAAGTATGGTACAGAATGAGACTACTTTCTTGAATATACTAAATAGGTGTGGCGTAGGTCAAATTTTACATTCATTCTTCTATTCAAAGAGTTTTTATGAGGAATACAATTAATAATATAAATTAACAAGTTCATAATCGCTTATGAATTTTTCATCTCTTACAATTTGAACAAGCAGGAAAAACGTAAGACAGTTTTTATCTTCTAATAGTTGGATAAATACTGGCATGACGATAATTCTTCAGCAAATAACATTCAATAAATTTGTTCCTCTCAAGTTTCAAAAAACTAGTTTTGATAAAAGCGTTGTTATAAACGTTTTTTGGAATTTCGGATATAAAAATGGCTTCAAAGTCAAATAATACCATACATCCTTAATAAAATCGAATGCAAAGATGCACCAATCACTTCTATCCTAAATAAAGGTTGTGAAAGCCACCTTTCCATATAAAGCAAAAAGGAAATAAAAATTCCATCATATTCCAACATTTGCATATCTACAAATTCTCCTTCCAAAAATAAAAATACAGACAAATGTTGACTTCAAGAAGTTGGGACCACAGTGGAGGTGCTACACTTTGGTATATTTAATCAAGTTTCATTCAGACCAGGTCTTTAATAGAAGTATAGGCTGATTTAACAATCGCCTCGAATGTACTACATAAAATTGGATTCAAAATCACAGTCATATAAATATTTTATCCAATTTAATGGAAAGAGTATAATTAAATAGAAAACGCAAAGTGATCATCCGGAACAATTTGGAATTAAAATATGACTTTCCAAAATGTACTCGAGAATAGTACTGCGAGAAAGTGGAGGTAAAGAAAAAATCACTAAAATACAAAAAAGTCAATACACGATAACAGTTTTATAAACAGGCAAAGGTTGAGTCGAGTTATTCATGCATAAATCTGCTTATAAATGAACAGAATTTCATTAAAACTTTGTTTTATAGACACTGGACTGGCTATCATTCTACACACGGTACAATCACTGCTTAAGAAATAATGGCACAAACATGGCTGGTCACGGCGACAGGGGCTCGAGCCACTGTGCATCTCAGTGCATTCCCTGAAATGCATCTGTTGCAGTAGAAATACATTCAAATCAATTGATTCATACACAAAATCCAAAAAAACCTTGGTATATTGCAGCTCTTTATGTGCAATCAAAAGATAATAAAGTTTAAAAAAACCTTTGGAAAACTTTAGATCTCAATATTTTCATTAAATTCCTCAATAACGATACAGCTAATCTATAACGGAAAGCATACGGCCATGGTAAAATCCGAACTTGAAAAAAAGGTACTTATCTATTATATCGACTACCGAGCCCGGAAAGCATAGAAGCTATGCAGGGAAACGTCTATGTAAATGTG
>JAQGBX010005380.1:0-13771 GCA_034698745.1 Megaphyllum sjaelandicum
TAACAGATGAGTCACATTACATCTTTCTTTAACCCATGGACATGATGATTCTGTACTTTTTTGGTTTTGTGGTTTTTTACTTCATTTATCACAGTTTACATGTATAAGTACAGCGTACATGTAAACTTGAGAATACAAGCTATTGCAGCTTTGCCGTATTTGTTATATTATTATTATTATTATTATTTTAATGTAATTCACGCATTCTTTGTATAGTGACCAACTGTGTACAGTGACCAACGTAGCACTTTTTTGGTGGTCACTCTAAACAGGTTTCACTGTAATTTCTTCCAAAGTAGAGTAAAAGTTGCACAGGTTTTCTTTTCCTTCTAACAACTTTCCCCTTGTTTTCGCCATTGCTAACGTATGCAAGTTAAATTCCGAGCTTCAAAGGTAATTTGACCTCCTTCGCCATTATTTACGTTCACTGTGTTTGCCAAAGAGTAGAAACTAACGGATTTTAAAGTAAAAACAACTGCTACCACCTTGAAACTGGTTTACGATATTTTAATAAGCGGCCACTGACTTGTCAATGTACTGTAAAGTAGTAACTCATCTTCGTTTAGTTTTTTGAGGGTGCCATAAAACCCGCAAATTCCGCTTCATCCATAGGTTAATCACCATGCACACCCACACGCAACCTGTTAGCGAGTGAATGTAAATTGCAATGATACTTCACCTTGCACAATTCATTCTTAGTCATTCTCCCACATTTACCAAACAAATTTAATTTGCACTTTTCAGTCTTGATCAGGGTGATAATTTTAAATATGGATCTTAAGCCTTACAACGAACCGGCCACGATTAACATACTGGTGGGTGTAGTGCATCATTAAATTGATATTAAGCGTAATCTAAAATGCAATTGTTTTTCAATCATCTGCGAATTTTACTCCTCAGGATCCGAACGACAATGTCTTGGCTTCCTTCCGATCGGTCCAACTTAACGTTGGTAAGCATAACATTTTCAAGAGCTAGGACTCTGAATTTCTGGAGGAAAAAAGCACTGGTCCAATATTGACCGTTTTAGGTGTGGGTACTGTCCAGTACAAAGTCCCTCGGTACCCGCCGGTCGGCTGGTGGAAAATTCAAGTACTGACATATTCTCAAGTGGAAGAATACAGATTCGCGGTGGAAAAGTTTTACCTTCCCAGATATGAAATTGATGTGATTGTGCCAGAATTTCTTATCGACTCTGAGGAAACCTTCGCTGGGGAAATTGGCGCTGCCTATTTAGCAGAAGGACAGATCGTGGGCAACATTTCCATCAGTTTCTTTGCCGAGGGACCTGGAGTTAACGATAAACCATTGCTGATTCTGGAAGATTTCGTGCCTTACGTAAGTCTTGTTTTAGCTAATATTGAAATTGTATTCCTTTCTTCAGACAAACTTGTGTTCAAAACATATGCTAGCATTGTTGGTATTGTTTCTGGATGGAAGCAATTTACAATTGTCGTGATGCATTAGCTTAATAAACGTAACATACATGTAGTTGATGCTGTCTGATGGAATATACGCCATCTTTGCACAGTACATACATGAACATGTATTTTTTTGCATATACTGTTTGTTAGGTTCATGTTTACTTTCGTATTGTTTATAACCTTCCCATGAGAAAGAAACTTTAACCTGAAATGCTGGAAATAATGTTGCGTAATCAAAGTGAAATTGAATATAATTCGTACTTCGTCACGTACGGGCAAGATTTTAAACATTGGCACAACTTTCCATTGTTAACAATAAAAAAACAATAAAAATAGGATATACCTTTACATGTATACCTTACATATATTTTTATAACACTGCCAATTTTTTTTAAGTAGAACCGTGGAGCTGAAAGGCACTTTTTTTTGGTCGGTTTTGCATTGTGCAAATAATCTGAAAAAACAAACAAACAAAACCGTCAAAGCCAGCATTATTAATTCGAAACGCACTGTAAATTTAAACACTTACATTCTTATTTTTAGAAATAAAAATAATACACATTTTCAGAAATATGAAACTATAATTTTATTTTAAAATAGACTATCAAGTTATTGACATCAACTGAAAGCGAACTGCCGTCCCAGTTTGACGACATGCAAATTCTCAACTTGTCTAAGCCTAGAATGCTGGTGTAACATATTAATGATCCCGACTTTTGTTCATGTCTGCATTCAATATTTACATGTTCAGTGTACAGTATGTTGATTGACCTAAAATTAATGTTGAAATTTTAGTTTGCAGGAGGTCACGAATTCGAGTACGATCTCGCAGATGTGAGGAAAGAAATGTCCCTCGTTGCTGGGTCCAAATTAAAAATTGAAGCTGTTGTCCGTGAGCACTTTTTTGGCATTACTTATCTATGTTGGGCCATAACTACGGTCATTGAAAGCAGCGTGGTCTTGCAATATCTTGGACCTGATACGAAAGTTTTTAAGCCTGGAATGCCTTTCCGGATTTATGTAAGACAATCTTACTTAATTCAATCTGAAAGCATGTACTTGTGATACATTTATTTCACCAAATTGAGCAAAGCATTTATTTTAAAATTTCATTTACGGGGACAAACTCAGTCCTTAATTGCTTTAATGTTTGCTTTGCATTAAAGCAGCTTGTTTACCAACCAGTTGAGAAAATGGTTCAGCAGTCCTTGAATTGGGGAATGTGTTATAGTTTACTGCCGGAAAACCCTTCCAAAACTTGTCCGATTTGACCTATTTCTTGAGCAAAACAATTTATTAAGAAGGGTTTTAATTAACGATGAAGCTCGATTCAAATTTAGTGCACTTAATCGATGCACTAAAATGGCAAAGCATTTAATACCCCTTTGAGCCATATACAGGGTGTCTCGGAATACACCGTGCATCGAATTTATTGCAGCTACTTTTGAAAATCTCATCGAATTTCCGAGCAACAACCAACATCCATTAATGGTGATTTTCATCTTTCAAGATAGCTGCATCTTATAATGACTTGGCTCCACTTCCTGAGGATAAGAGATCCCATGCCACGATCGAGGTCACGCCCACGGTCACCTTAAACAATGGCCAGGTTCAGCAGTTGGCACCCCTGCGTGAGAGCGTGCCCGAAGGTGGAATCATCAAGGTGGATCTGGACATTCCCTCCAACGCCAAATTCATGATCATAAGGGTAAGTCCGTGAAAATTATGTACACAGTGCCCACAAAATATAGTGAAAATATATTCGTACTGATCGATTGTCGAACTCTTGAAGTCCAAGTACCAGGATGAGGAGGAAGAATCCAAAGTAGCGGAAATAGGAGTCGTGTCGGCCACCCCCAAAGAAACACGTGCCATATACGTTTACACAACTGACTCTACGGCAGATATCGGCGAATATGTCATCGTTCATGTCCAAGCTAATTTTTACATTAAAGATTTTCAGTACCTGGTGAGTGACACTTAACTCGCTGCTGTTGTCAAAGTCCTTTTAGACTTGAACTAAGTGACTTTTCCATTGTAAAGATCGTTTCTAAAGGAGTCATCGTGCATTCTGCCAAAGAAGAGGTATCACCTCTGAGGAATCCGATCAAAACCCTCAGCATCCCAGTGGCGTCATCTATGGCACCCAGTTTCGAGGTTTTGGTTTATCACATCACCCGGGATGGAATCATTTTCGCCGACAGTGTCTCGGTGCCCATCAACAAGTTCGACAGACAAAAGGTAGGAGCTGGCATTCTTTTCCCTTTTCAATGTTTTGTATGAGTTAAACTCGCCTAACCTTATAGTTAGAAAGTCTTGTTGAAGTTATCGAGTGTTTGATTTGATTATACCAGCCTGTGTTAGATAACTATAAGTGGTTATCACAAGTATCTCCGTGATGAAAATAGAATAGCAAAACAATTTTAACAAGAAATTAATATTTCTTACACAGTAAGAAACGTGCCACTATATTACTTTTCGGACACCCTGTATTATCAATGCAATGACCCAATGGAGTTTCTGTACCCTGTAAAATGTACATCCCTGTGTAATTTAAAGAGTCATCAACTTACAACGTTGTAAACATCCAGGAAGCAAAAGACATTAAATCGCGTTTCCTGCAAGATGTCTGGAAAGTTTTAGTATCAATATTATGGAATATCAAACTTCCAAAGTTCAAAAACAAAGAGGAAGAGTCACTAACCAACGTTTATCAAAATTTTCGAAATATTTACAAATATTTCAGAAGCCCGCATGACGCTTCCGGCGGTTTTAAAAAAAATTGAAATATACGAGTTTAGGTAGACCCTAGGACAGGTGTAAACAGGTCTTGAGGTGATTTAATCATCTCTGATGATTGGAGGGAGATAAAAACGAGTATGGGTGTCTAGCTATAAATTGACCATAAAATGCAGTCGATAGGAAGTGAGTAATGGGAAAAAGCCTTAGGGTGGGTAGATGCTCTCTTCATCGCATGATAATTAAGGTTATTTGACATTGCTAGAGGCAGTTAAGATTATGTACGGTTCAGATTGAAGTAATTAATGATACCAAACAAAAACTGAAGTTATGTAAGTTACTGGGTAGCTATCCAATCAGCCATAGACCTTTCATACTAAATGAAATGAATTTAAATCAACAATATTTGCACTTAATCGTTTTTCTATTTTTTTTTAATATGTATAATATCGTTAGTTCTTATGAGTTTTTTTTATTAAAATTATTATGGAAACTGACAATATAGATAATCGATTTTTTGTTGCTTTGAATACTTCTTAGTTCGAGCGTATTAATTAGTTATGGTTTCTGAAGATGTTTATTAAATTTTTAATTTGAGTGTAGAACATTATTCTCTGAACAATGAGCCTTTCATTTAATTCTTCCAAAAATCGGTTTTAGCTTCTTTAAATTAGTTACAAACTACCTAAGTTGGACTATTATGCGAATCGGTCCTAATTATAACCACTTTTGAATGGAAACATTTTCGCAGTACTTAATTAGACGACATTTTGCACATTTATAAAAGTATGAAATTCTGTCGCATCCTTATAGACCATTCATTTTGTTCTTATTTCTCGCAACAAAGTGTCAAAAACTTGTTTTTTTCCGTAGCCTGACCTAAGGGTAAATCCCTATAAAGACAAAACCGGAAACACCGTCGAATTGGGCGTCATCCATATTCCGGGCTCGTTTTATGGCATCACCGTTAGGGACGCTGTCGCCTTTTGTTACAAATGCGGAGCAGATCTCACCAAGGCTTCGGTCAGTCGTTTATCCTAAATTAGTTTCCCGTTTTTGCTCTCGTAATTCACATATAATTGAAATTTGTTTAATTACGTGGTAGGTTTTAGAAAATCTGTTCGGCTTCAACGATGAGAAAGACCGGATCACCAAAATGAAATGGATTCATCGAGGGGCCGACCCTGACCAGGTTATTTATTTCGACACGCCCAATGCGGCCACGGATGCACCGGAAACGTTCCGTCTGTCCGGAGTAGTTGTGTTTACCGATGGCCGCCTTATTGCCACTGGTCAGTTGAAAACCAAAACAAATGTCATCGAATTTATTTGACCAGGTAAAGAAAATAAAGCAAATGTACTTTTCTTATTGATTCGTTTCAGATTCTTGTAACAGAAGCTTGGGTTACCTTCCATGTCGCGATGGTAAATGTTATCCGGCCAGGAAAAGGTGCGATGGACAAAGAGATTGCGCATCTGGATACGATGAAATTGGCTGTAAGTTTAAAATATTGCTCAGGTTTTTATCTGATTAATTCTCAGTGAAATTGAACTAAATTTAGCGAAATTGGATTCTTCAGGTGGCGCTCCGAAAATAGGTTTGGACATGGATCTGACCATGTATAGAATTTACCGCAAAAGCCGGACGGAGCAGTTTTACGACGAAGAAGGTGATTGGGGTTGGATTGACTTCAACACGGATGACGATGATTTCTTTAACCGAGAAGTTCCGGTTAGGCCTTCCCCATGGTTCGTTACTGGTTTTGCCATGAATTCTTTGCTCGGCCTTTCCATACAGGATGAACCCATTTTGGTAAGTTTTAACTGGCAACATAATGGACCTTGCGCAGATTTTGTCAGCCTGCATATATCACGTGACATTTCATTGGCGCCGAGGCACGTTCTTGTAGTTGTTTATTTGATGAAAGGATCACGTAACTCTGCATAAGATCCATTGCCATTAATAACTCCCACGATCTTTACGATATCTGTCGTAATTCTTCCAAAGGAAACCTGAAATGGCTGCCCCTATTTGGGAGGCAATCATGCACAGCAAAGAAGCTTTGAGTGTTTGCCCATCATTGTCAACTTTCTGCTATCCTCTTTTTAAGTATTAGCATTATTTTGTTTTTACTAGTACGATGGTGTTCGACCATTCTTCATGACCATCGAAATGCCCGAGAGGTGCAAGAGTGGAGAACAGGTTGGCGTCCGAGTGGACGTGTTCAACAATCAAATGGCCGGCATTTTCGTTACCGTTGTCCTGAAAGGCTCGGATGATTATAAATTTATTCACGTTGAAGAGGAAGGCTTTGTTTTGTCCTACCATGCTCGGACTTCTACCGGAGATCACCAGCATCAAACATGGGTATGAACATTGTTTTTTCTTTCATATTCAATTGAAGTGGAATTGGATTGAAGTCTGTTTTCCGTTTATACGATTATATTTCAAAAATTGTGTCGTATGATTTTATTTTGTACGTTTTCTACTAATCTAGTTCAACGCTGATTTCGAAGTTATAATACGCTACAAGGCATGATATTATAAGATTTTTTGCAACTAATAAGATGTTTAATGTATTTAATGATTGATGTCGAACTATGAGAATGAGTTTTTCTATTTTAAAAATAGATTATCATGGAAAACTTTTTATCCGAATATACAATTCTTTTTTGCAGATGAGCTCTTGTTGTTAAAGTAAAAATTTTAAATTCACTCTACATATTTCTAAACCTAGATTGAACCTAATGATCAAATCGTGGTGTATATGCCGATCGTGTTTACGAAGTTAGGAGAAATTGAAGTCTCGGTGGAAGTGTGGACCGCTTTAGCCAAGGGTGAAGATTCTGTAACAGTAACTGTCGTGGTAAGTAGTCTCAGAGAAACATGAAAATTTTAGCGAATGGGTTGTAAAAATTTAACCAAAAATGATATCCTTTTGTTAGCCTAATGGAGCCAAACAACGTGTTCACACGTCCATGATGCTCGATCTCAAGACCCATCCATATCTAATTAAATACCTGGACATTAACGTCACAGAAACCCCAGTCGTCCCGTATCAAAGATGGAGGCGATATGTATATGGATCTCCCCAGTCTCATCTTTCTTTAGTTGGTAAGAAGTCTGAGTCCTAATTGCTTTATTGGTCAGGTTAGTTTTATCGTTTTGGTTACAAAAGCGAAATTCATTGACTTTCAGGGGACGTATTTGGACCTGTCTACGATCCGGATGAAATTACCACGGACGTTTTACTGGACAAGCCCTACCACAGCGCCGAGGCACTGGCCTTCACGTTCGGAGCCAATGTTTGGATGCTTCACTACCTCCGCTTGACCAATCAGCTGAGCAAATCCATGCTACACAAGTCATTTACTCACATGCGCTACTTCTACGGATGCGTGATGAACTTCCATAATCAGGACGGATCGTTCTCAATGTGGGATCGTTTTGAACCGAGCGTTTGGTAGGTTTCTTTATTAGTCATCCAGAGTAATCCAGTTATGGATGGCTGCAAAGTTACGTGCAGAACTGCTTTTCCTTAATATTCAACAACGACAAGAATTACATGATGTTACGAATAAATATTAAGTTTGCATCACAACAATGATGAGTCTTTTTCAGAGTGGTGTAAGGGCACTTGTTAGTTAAAAGGTCTAATTTAAAACTAGAATAAACTAGCCAAATGTCTAAATTTTAAGTGAGATTTATTTGATGCACCTGATACATGTAAGGTTCAACGATATTTTTTTTTCAAAATAATACAATGATTTCCCTTATCTGCAGTTATCGAGTTCCATTATTTTTCATGTTATGAAATGATATAAAAAATCTTCACTTAATTCATTAGTTGTTTCAGATTTTTGGGATATATTTCTGGTTCAAATGTCAATATACATGTATGTTTATTTATTATTTGTAGGCTGACTGCATACATAACGAACGTGTTTCAACAAGCCGTATTTTCTGACTGGGAAAACGTATTCTACATTGATCCTAACGTCATTTCAAAAGCAGTGGAATTTCTTTTAAAACACCAAACGCCTGAAGGCGCATTCGTCGAATCGTCAAGATTCCACTTAAATTCAAAATTTGATAATTCGGTAAGGCAATGCTCTTTAACTTTGTGCAATTTAAACTGTACTTTAACTAATACTTCAAGATGGAATTTATCTTTTTCTTTTGTCCCTTTGGTCCCTGGATATATGGCTAATTTTTATGACCTTTTTGGCTCAAAACAGAAAAAACACCTGCGGAATGCAAGACTTCAGAACATCCCTCTGACAGCCTTTGTGTTGATCACACTGGGCGAGATCGACGACATTCCTGGAGAAATCCGTATCAAGGCGGCCACAGCCAAAGCTCGAGCAATGCATTTTTTAGAAAAGAACATTCATTCGCTAACTGATCCTTATGAAATAGCAATCACAACATATGCTTTGACTTTGGTGAACAGCGTAGAGCAGGAAGAAGCTTTCCGAAAGCTCGACAAAATGAAATTCATGCAGGGTAAGTGTTACTTAGGTTATATTATCTCTCGATGGGAATTTTCCTAATATTTGCGGATGTTGTGGACACTAATGGAACATTGAGTCGTTTTCATGGTTCTTCGACATTTAATTTATAGAGGGTCGTGCTTACTGGTCAAGACAAGAGAGGCCGCAGTCTGATGTCTACTATGACAACCAGAGGCCTTTGCAACTTCCGAGGCTTCCGGTGAAGGATGATGCCCTCAGCGTCGAGGCATCTGCATATGCTCTTCTGGTTTACATCGCCAAGGAAGGACTGATTCAGGAGCATATTGTCCGTTGGCTCAACACCATGAGAAGCAATGATGGAGGCTTCATATCATCGCAGGTATTCACTTTTATTTTATTTCCTCAACATTGTTGCAAGTTTGGCCATTCTACTCCTTCAGTAATATTATTATTATTATTTTTACAATAATTAGGATACTCTCGTGGCAATGCAAGCGCTGACGGAGTTTACGTTCCGAGCTCGCCTTCGTGAGATTACTGATATGAGGGTTACTATGAGGCCTTCTTCTAATCCAGAATTGGAAGATACTCTGAAAATCACTCCCGATAACTTAGCCAATTTACAAATTATCGAGGTAAGTATGCTCGCGTTTTAGGATTTTTTAAGCATATTTATTGCCAGTCATCCATTTAGAGATGGGACACGAATCTATGTCTAACTTATAAAAAATTGGTATTATCAGATTCCAAACGTATGGGGTCATGTTGAGGCCACGGCCAAAGGTGCCGGATATGCCATCACTCAATTAGACGTAAGTTACAGCGTGGATCGGCCTGATTTACTCATCAAGCCACCTCAAAGGGCCTTCGATCTGAAACTGGACTTGCGCTTTTACGGAAGAAATAACTCTCACATTAACGTCCGAGCTTGTCAGAGGTAATGTGAAAATGCTTATTTTGAATTTAATCGGATTAAGTTAATTGCTTATCATGACCTTGGTTTTGTGTTCATTAGATGGATTCTTCACGAAGAAGCGAGGCAGAGCGGTGTTGCGGTTTTTGAGATGGACGTTCCCACAGGATATTATCAAGACAAGCCTCACTTCTTTGACTATGTGTACAGTAGAAAAGTCCCAAATCTGAGAAGAATGGCCGTCTCAGAAAGAAAAGTTTACGCGTACTTCGATTACGTAAGTGAATCTGGTTAAATATAGTCCACGCTGAATTTCTATCCTTGATTATCGAATACGAAAATATATAATTTTATTTTATTGAAGTTGGATGGCAATTATACATGCATCGATTTTAACATTCAAAGATGGTATCCAGTGGCTAATTTGTCCCAGTACAATTTGGCGAAAATATACGAGTATCATTCTCCGGGTTAGTTTGACACCCATCGATATATTTGAATTGACTAGTTAATTGCGAATATCCCAACTAATGATTTGAATCCGTTCAAATATTTTAGAGCGTTATAACGAGACCATTTTCGAAGCCTACAGCTTGTACGTAATGGACATCTGCCAAGTGTGCGGCTCCTACCAGTGTCCATATTGTCCATATTATAGTGACGGGCCCATGTTTATGCCTAACGTGTTATTGACGCTCATGTGCCTTTTGTTAACATTGACTGGCAGCGTTGAATTTTTTGCCGACGCTATTTTAAAACGGAGGACTTTAGGCATATGCAGCTCGTGGAAATCATTAGTGATATTATTAATGTCAAAAAGGACGCTCGTATTGCCGATTTTATTACTTTTTACACTGGCGCTGAACTTCGGCTGTCTAAGGATACAAACGGTCAATATTGGAGGGTGAAGGTGACAAGATAAAAGCTCAACAAATTTCTATTTAGAATTGTGCTATTATAGTTTAATAATTATCAAATAAGTTTTTATATGTGGAGCAGTTTTATATAGGAATGCCAAGATTTTATGTTCACTCGTTTATTAAAAAATTAGTAATTTTTTTATGATAATTCCTATTCTATTGTCTTTTATTGGATTGCATTTGATGGATTCTAGATTATATCATGTAGAAATATGATGTAAAATTACCACGCACTTCACCGAAGCTGGGATAATGAAAACCAATTTGTTATTGTTATAACATTAAATAACTGATATATGCAATTCTTCTGTGCGATAAGTAACGCATGTGGTCATTGTTACAACACTGTACTTGTAGTTAGAAAATCAAACTTTTATAAGAGGCTGCCTTATAAACTGACCTAAAGGCTTACTAAAATGAAATCTATAAGTAAAGCTTACGATTTAAATATCCAGTAATAGAATTGCATACTTTATAATGCACTGACAGTTTACATTGTTATTAATTTTTGTATGGGTCTTAAAATTAAACTGCTCTCCAAAAACTAAATATCTAGATTTAGAGAAGAGCTTTTTATAAAATTCCATTTTCAGAAATGGCGCCATTACCACACCATTACCATTTATTAAATTTTCCTTAGTTATTTTCTAGAGCAAGAGCGCTTTAACCCTGTGCTTTAACTTTACCAACTAGGGATTTTGTTTTCAGGAATAAAATAATAGATGTTAGGCGGTAGCACTGTAAGATCATCTGTTTTGGAATCTGTATTCGGTATGCCAAGATGGAGGTGAACGCGGACAACGAGAGAGCACCTCTTCTACAAACCGATCATATTTCAGTTTCGGCGCAGCAATTTAGGGAGCTTTTTCCGGATAATGGGACGGGTGTGTACAAGTTATCTAATTAACTTTTGGTGAGCTTTTTGTTATAGCCGTAAATTTATGAAATTGATCGTCAAACTTGTAAGAAAGTAAGCCTAACTTTACGCCTGTTTTTCATGTTTGGTATGTGTCATGTGTACCAGCCTAAGAAATTAACATCACGTGCACTTCGTTCCTAATTTTATGTAGCCCGAGTAACACAGCTGACGATTTAGCATAAAGTGGAACTTGTTTATTAGCGACTTGTGTATTTGAGTAGATATGCTTAGAACAATAGATATCCGAGTGAAATCTGAGTTCGGTTACAGAAAATGTAGAGCAGGTAGGCATATGTTGTAGTTAATTCACTGGGCGCAGTTTGCTTTGTTTAATGTAAAATAGAAAAAATGAATATTCGTTGCTGATGATAACGTGAAATAGCTCGTGACCTTCAGCAATATCCGATAACTAACCCTTATCGCGTTTGCAACCAGATGTTGACTTTTAGTTTCAGTTAACATTTAATTCCACCGATTTTCATTACTTCTGTTATTTGGCATTGTTAAAATCTACCCTCTCCATCTGGTAGGGCAGTGTATGGGTATATATAAACAGTGTGTTGTGAATTAATCTAATTTTCTCTTTACAATTTAGACCAACGTACCACTGTTTCTTCAGTTGGACCAGATGAGTTGCCTCCACCCTATACTGTGCCCTCCCAAGGAGGTGTACCTATGGTTACATGCAGAGTTTGCCAGAGCTTAATTGACATATTGGGCAAAAGAGATCAACATGTGGTAAAATGTTCAGAGTGCAACGAAGCCACTGTAAGTTCATTTATTGGAAGTATATTGTTGACTAAACCGTGACACTTTCTAGGGACAAATAGAAGAAAATTGTCTGCCCATTAAATAGATATTGATTTGTATAAGTTTTGCAATTTATTCACTGTCGGGGCAGTATTTTTCACTAATAGTCGCTATTCCTTTCTAAAGTTTCCTACATAATCTTTTAAACTTGTTCTAACTCGGGGCAAGTTTTTTTTTCACATCAATTGTGCTATTTGCTGCTAGAAATAAAATGGGTCAGCAGATTATGTCCATGTCTACCATGTTATATTTTATTAATCTGCTCCGGTGTCTGAGAATAGGTTTAAGACTTTTGACTTTAGACTTTGTTTCTGTCTTTGTTCATGATTTACCTTTGAAACTTTTCAGTCTAGGATCTTGGTATTTGTTTTTAGATTTGGTATCTTGTGTGAGGCCACATTTTGGCGCTAATTGGGTGTGTTTTTTGTATTCAAGCCTATAAAAAGTGCTCCTGCTGGCAAAAAGTATGTACGTTGTCCTTGTAATTGCCTGCTGATCTGTAAAGCTGCATCTCAAAGAATCGCTTGTCCCAGGCCAAATTGGTAAATTTAAGTAAATATATTGCATAATTAGATTTATCTGTATGATATTTAATTTTGTGTCATTTTTCCTATATTATTTTTATTTCAGTAAAAGGATAATCAACTTGGCACCTAGTCCTGTGCAATCAGCCATTCCTTCTACCCCTGGTATGTGCAGGGTTTCTTGTGAGCATTGCCATGATACTTTCTTGGTAGGTTTTGTTATCTTCCTTTATTGTTTATAAGCTTTTGCAACTTGTAATCGTTAAACACGCTTTTTTACGTTTACAGTTCAATACGCTAAACAATGCTCTTGCTCGATGCCCTCACTGCCGACGAGTGTAAGTAATACTTTGTATGAAGCTGCATAGATTATTTTTCCTTTAATCAAACATAAGTTTCATTGTTCTTCTGAATTTCAGATCATCTGTTGGTCCGGAGTTTGCGAGAACGAGAGGAATAATATTTCTGATATTTTTTATTGTGTTTCTCATCATTGGTGTCGGATTAGTTGTAAGTATTTCCTGAAATAATTTTTATCCAGTTTGTATTTCTTGTCATTTCATGCAAGGATAGAAAGCTTGTAGGTACAAAAAACTAATGTGATGAATATGAGAAATGTTATTCTAATGAAGTGGTTATCTGTTAACTTTGGGGCTTTCTATCTTTTTTGAAAGGTTGTTCGTGGTAGTTCGAATGTGATAATTCAATTAGCCAGCAATTGTTATAAAGAAAATTAAAAATTAGGAGGGAATAGGCATGCCAATACTATGTATGTTGAATTTTGAATTCTCATTGAATGGCGAAAAGGTCCTGGAAACTGGAAAATTACACGTTAAGCTTAGTCATTATTTTCTATCTATATATATAAAATAGAAAACGACGCCATTTTGTTTGTGCGGCTAGCCAATCCTGTTGGCCTGCCATTGATTAAGCTTGGCAAGTCCGTATGATTGGCCGTTCGTGGCACACCCCCCCAGGAGCGCGAACTCCGTGGGGAATAACAAGGCCATAAATCTTTTCTGATTTGCCCCGGACCATAAAACTGT
>JAQGBX010005381.1:0-13770 GCA_034698745.1 Megaphyllum sjaelandicum
TGATTTAAATTGAATGATGATCCCCTCTGCCACATGGTACTATGTACTGACTGCAGAGTAAAGAATAGAATTAGAATGTCTTTTTGAACGTTTAATTTCCAGAAATATGGCAGCAAATAGACTCTTGTATGACGGCCTCTAAGACGGAAAAAAACGATGCCATTTGTAACGGAATTTCAGGAAATTTTTAGGATTGTCTGGAAACATATTTTATAGTTAAATCAGATATATTATTTTTATTTTTATACCAAAAAGAAAACGAAAATGTTATACATGTATATTTGTGAAATTTTCCTTTTTAAAATCATGATAGTAACATTTCCAGAAATATTTACTAGATTTTTCCAACACACCTAAAATCGTCTGAAGTTTACCAGTTAAATGAAAGATTTGTGTCCGTCCTAAAAGTAAGTTGCAGTAGCAATGTACTGCTTCCCAAATCAGTTATTCGCCTCGTCTATTTCGAAACGTGGGATATTGTCGGAACAGGGGGGAAGAGATACTTCATACTTGAATCCACATGCAAATAGACAACAAAGTTATTTCTTGCTTTGATAATATTATTCCAATTTTTCCTCAACTTCTGTGTAGACAGATGAACCTTATTCTAGTCTATCTTGTTTGTTCTTCTAGCCTACAATGCCATACTTACTTTAAGAACAGCAGATTTTGGGTTTTACAGATAATGTACAACGTGCGATTGGTCGATGTGATTGTACGGTTCTGAGTTATCCTGTATTTCATCTCACAACTTTACTGGGAATAGCGAGTCACGCAACATTTGAAAACAGTTAGACATGTTAATGACATGATTTTTTTGTTTATTATTGGCTTTAGTTCCCAGCATCGTTGTGGACAACAACGGATCTGGAGGAGGGATGGAAAGACAACGGTCGATGAAGTCCAGACTTTCAAAACAAGACGAATTCGAGGAGGTTGAAGAGGATGCAACGAACAAGATGGTCGTGGAAGTGTACTGTGCAAGCGGCGGTGGCAATGATGGCAATGCTAATTGTCAAGGCCAGGAAAAAGAGGATCGGCCGATGAGATTTTCTTCGCTCGAAGACAGTACAAACAGGAATAGGAATGACAACTCTTCGCTTTATAGACAAAGGGTAAAAGAAAAGGATAAAATTAAGGATAGCAATATTGTAAGTGCGAACAAGTTAGGTACTTGTCTGCCTCTCAGCACCTCTTCCTTTGGTTGCACAAGCATTTCTTGCACCGGCAGCGTCTTCCAAAGAACCACGCTTGCAATTAGTTAAGCATTGGAATTGATAAACTTGCTATTCTAGAATTCATTTTAGGAATGCTTATTTATTAGAAGTATGCTATCACGTAAAAATCATTTGCAAGTCATGAGCATAACCACAGCATGCAGTATATGAAATTCTGGTATACAGTAGAATATACTGTAGATTATCAAGGTTAGATCGGGAACAGAAGTTCCACGGATAATTAAAACAATAAAGATGAATGTAAAGCTAAAGAGCTTGAGGAAAGGAACCCCATCTTTTCCCTAAATCGTGATCTAAAGATGTATTGGCACAGTTCAATGCAGAATATGCAACTGCTCCATAGGGCGCTCCATAATCATTTCTACTGAATAACGAAAGTCAGTCCTAAATTTATCTTCTGACTCTTTCCCCACATCTTCAGCAAAAACTACAGTGCTAGATTTAAACTACATCAAGTGTAGACAGCAAGGTGTCTACTGTACATACTTATTATGCCAGTAATCCATTAAGTCGACTAAATAAATATCAAGCTAACCTTGGAATATATTTTTCTCAATCTAATTCCATCTAGATGTACATTTATTTTCTCACATGAAACTTTGAAAGCTATTCCCTTTGCAGGTATATGCTTAGAGAAAATCTAAGCTTGTCTGAATTTCTTTTAAATTTGGAGAGGGAAATGGATTATCTATAAAGTTCAGAGCAGTTTGCATTTTTTTCCTTTCTGTAACACAGATGCAAGGTTTGTGCATGGTCCTTAAGGAAATCGTACTATAAATAAGTCTATTGTTAGTGGTGCTGATGTAGAGGCCTTCAATGTACCATATTGAAAAAGCACTTAGAATGTCCTGCAAGTATATTCAGAACTTTCTTTAAAAAAGTATATTCCATAACATCATATGATCAGCTATTCACTAGCATGTACAGTACTACAATGCCGTAACTTTTAAACATTAGATTGTTCTTGTTCAGAATTTTTATTTTTCAACTTCTTGTTGAACACTTCCTATAATTTGCTGCAGAATCGCTTATCACTAACCTATCTTATATACTATCTAACTTATTTTACACATGTAAAAAGGATGCCGACATTATATAAGAAATTTAGAGGAATGAAAAAAAAGTGTTACAATCAACTAATTTTAACAAATCAACATAATTTAATAAATAAAGATTTCGGTTATTTGATTTCTTGTTTCAAATTTGGTCGATTTCCACCCAGAATTATTTTATTGTGAATCTTTTTGAGATTTCGATCACGTAGGACTACATTTCTAGTTGTAATTTTAAACCCTCTTTATATGTGATAAAGCATGCACAACTTCCAGTAGTTAAATTATTGCAAAAAAAATTTTTCCTTTGCAGTCTAACTTAAGCCATTGTCCCAACTTGTCATATGATATTCATGTGTCTAGCAAGGTGGCTTTTAAGAATAGTAGCACATTTAAGGCAAGAAGCCAGCCTTGAGAATTGTCAATATTAACCTGTTGACAGATGCAGGCATCCTTTGTACATAACCCCTAAAAACCAGCATGTCAGAGCCTTAATATCATGCAGTCATTCTTCAAAAATGTCGTTGCTAACCAGACAACTTCATTGATGATACATTCGCTGATTAAGTATTAGCCAGAACTCCAATTTGACTTTTGCATTTGGGCTGAACACTACAACAAAGCATATGTGTGCTAATGCATTCCATGGTGTGGGCTGCTACCATTTTTTCGTCTCTTTTTCTTGCTTCTCTTGTCCCCCCTTTGTCACGGTGCCCCTATGATGATGCAGTCAAACCCTAAAGTGAAGCTACTCCAGCGTAGCCATGCATTGTGTGACGACACATCTCCCCCTCCCGAGACTGACAACATCTCCTCGGCCAACACACTGTCCGTCACAACTGCCTCAACCCTAACTACACAGGTCAGTTCCTCCGGGTGATCACGTGAAGTGGAATGGGATTTCTTATATTTTTTTTCCATCATGCTGCATCACTTCTTAACTACAGTTATTTCATTTCCTTTACTTCTATCTTTATACTATCTATATTTAAAGTATTTTGATTAAATATGCCTGCAATTTTCTCTTCAATTAAAAATAACGTTTTATTTGCATGATCTAATTGATGGGTCAATCATTCTGTTGCACTTGCACACAGTTACACTGTACGTTTTTATTGAAAACGAATGAATGAAAGGGGATACCTGAGAGGGAAAAAAATATTTGAATAGCTCCAGGTAGAAGACCCATGTCTTTACAACCTTCATAATTCATCTTAATGCAGTTAAAAATCGTTGCCTAACTATCATGCATAACTATATAATCATGACACATAAGAAGTAGGTATTTCCTCAAATAGTTTTGTTCTGAAACTGTAAATGCAAAAAAGCCATGAAGGTACTGTATCTGTTGAAAAATAGCCAGTTTATTCCTGGTTTGTGTAACTCGACACATTATCACTCTTAGGTGAACCGGAAAAACTTAAAGATGGTCAACTGCATGTGTCCGTGCACAATGCAGGAACGTTCTTTAACGCCCTGTTACTGGGTCTAGGTTTTGGCCAGACGTTGTCGGTCATTGCCTGACAATAGGGATAGCGATTAATAACTTATGAAGAAAGTATGGTTTTTGTTCAGCAAACTAGTTTGGCATGTCTGATGCAGTTTCTCGATATCTTATTGATTTTAGAAATGCATAGTATGTTCCCTTCTGCAAGGAAAAAGATGGTACACACTTATGTTTTAAATGTTTGCATTTCCATAATAATATTGAAATTTAATTCTTAAACAACATGTATGTCACAATATCTAGGTAATTTACCAACACTGGCATTTGCCTTTTCCCCCCAGGGTTAGAAAAGTGCAAAAAAAATCATTTCCATTGGTACAGTTACATACTATACATGTACGTTTAATGCATAAAACTAAAGTTGTCACATGCTGTGCGTGCTATATAATGCAGCGTTTTGCTTGTTTTTCTTAATTACAGTTGATAAATACTTACTGTAAGATAAATTCCAAAGCTAACAAGTTAGGGGATTTAAAAGATAGACTTTACCTAAAGTATGAACGTTTGACTTCTGCATGTTATGGTTTGTGTGGATTTTTCGTTAAATTATGAGTCAGTTGCATGAGTAAACTTTGACAGCTAGTTTACAACAAAAAATTTATTTTGAATCGAAAGTAGTTATTTTTCGCAATATAACATTATTTACCGGTAGTTTTATATGATATACTGTAGGTAAGTAAGATCAAATATGACTCATTTGAAAATGTTTGTCTTTTAGAGTAAAACATCCTCTGGAAGGCATCACCGGCTTAGTAATAGTCGCCAGAGCAGTTCTCAAGGAAGCTTGGGAAGTTTAGAAGGATCATCTCCCGCTTTATCCAGAGGTGATGTTTAATTTCATGTTGAATACTAAAATTTGTTTACCAAACAAACTGCGATTATATTAAATGTTGTTTATTCTTTATTAGATTCTAGCACTGAACAGTTTACTGACACATCAGGGGCGGATGTGCTGCAATTCATAATTGATACTTTACACAAAAATCAGAAGGATCGAATGCTATTGCTCAAGATTGAGCAAGAGCTCATCAACCTCGTGAAAGATAGCAGGTACGAAAGCATTTTTCTTGGGCAGGATTGCATCATTCTACAGAAGTAGAATTATCAAATAAAAAAATGTGCTTAACCTTTTTCTAGACGTGATTTCTACAGATTTTCTCAAATGAGTGCTTATCAACGAATGATAGTCCATAAAGTTGCTGCTTATTTTGGATTGGATCACAATGTGGATCAGGCTGGCACTGCCGTCATTGTGAACAAAACTCAAAGTATGCGGATGTGAGTAGAATAAAAAGTGATAGCCATGAATAAAAACTTATAGTTTTGTGTGTGCTAAAAACAACTAGAGTTATCATGGTAATTTTTATCTAATACAAATACTGCTTTCTTATTTCAGACCTGACATGAGATTCCGAGAACTAATCAAAGATGAGCTAATCCCAGACGAACCCAAGAAATCCATTCTGAAACGTGACAGCTCCTCTTTCGAGGAAGGGAAAGAAGTAAGTGGACGCTTGATTAACTGGTTATGAGCTTTGCTCAATTAATCAAGGTTTTAATTAATTTAATGTGCGGCTGTAGTTTAAGAGCCCTGAACGACAGCTGTCTTCCGAAAGTCGACGTAGCAAGTCTTTTGAAGAGAGGGAAGAGGAATATGGCAAAGCAAGAGCTCGAATATTTAATCAAGATGTAGGTTTTTTGATAGCAATGTATAATAATTATGTTCTTGACAAGATGACTAAACAAAATTAAACTATTGTTGAATTAAATTGAAGTTAGCATTATAATTTAACTAAGCTTTTAAATACGATTAATTATCTTTTAATGGCATGCCATAATAATTAATTTACATTATACTTATTATTATTTGTATTAATTTCCATATCTCTAAAACATTTTAAGAAACTTGCTGCAAATTAGTCAAATATATCCCCAGGAGTTAATTTTAAGATTTTGATATACATGTATAAATGTACAGTATATCAATGTTATACATTTTTATAGATCAATTTTATAGAAATGTTATACACCGTTAAGTGTATAATGTGTATGGAAAAGAGATTACTAAGCGAATTGCGTTATTTCACATTTAACCTAGTCATTCTTGATATTTGTGGCTATGTTCACTCGTAAAGCAAATGCTATAATCTTGCAATAATTCTCAGGGCTCAAATCGCTTATTTGCAAGTGATGGTGAGCTGGGGGAAATTTCAGTTTTCTGGACAACCAAACATTCAGTATGTTTTGCCGGAGTATGAAATTGATCACAACAGGATGTTAATTGGCTGATAACATGTTATTTTCAACTTAATAGGGAACGATTATTTTAACTTTACCAGTTTATAAGCTTTCATCACTTCTTATCAGAACAATCAAAAATACTGACTTTGATGCATTTAAACAATATGCAGTTTTTTCTTATTTCACCCATATTCCACAGAATGTTGTTACTAAAGTTTTTTGTTGTTGTTACTGAATATTTTCATCAGGTTTTTTTTCCTACGCCTTTATTGAACACACTATTTAATCTCTGTACTTGTTAAATTTGCAGTCTTCTTCATCTCAAGAAGGAGCAGTTGATTCTCCACTAAGGTATGAATTATTTACTTTCACACGTCATAGTAATTGTATAATCATGCCATGTTTAGTGATGGTAAGCACATTACATGTACTTAGCATAATAATTGACCCTCTTTCTTTCTCCTGAAATAGGAGCCATGAAAGTACTCACAATTCTAGCCGGCGTAGTAGCCAAGAGGATTTGCGATGGCCAAGTGAACCCCGTCCTTGGAGTAGCACTGATTCCGACAGTTCCAACCGCCCTACCAAGCTGGTCATCACCAAAACCAGTGCAAGCACAGAATCTGAGCCCTCGTCATCAGAACGGTTGCCGGCTGTCCAACCAAGTTCCAAAAAACTCGCCAAGAGTGAATCTGCCGACCGGCCAAGTCGTGACACCCTGCTGCCACGCAGGGGTGGAGTGCCAAAAGCCAGCAGTTTTGGAGGCATATCCGTGTTGGTTAGAGCAGATAGTGCTGCGAGTGCCAAGAGTGCTAGTCCTAGGCTGACCAAAGCAGGTGAGATTCATTCTTATGATTTTGATTGCATTACTTAGATCATTATAGAAAGGGGATCATTTTCTCATAAGCAAAATCTGTTTCTTTTAGAATCTTTTAGCAGTAATTGTAGTTCTTGCGTAGTAAGTGCATATAGTGATCCGGGTGGTGTCAATGGTG
The DNA here is from genome assembly GCA_034698745.1 of Megaphyllum sjaelandicum. Taxonomy (NCBI): domain Eukaryota; kingdom Metazoa; phylum Arthropoda; class Diplopoda; order Julida; family Julidae; genus Megaphyllum; species Megaphyllum sjaelandicum. The sequence continues at coordinate 7,034 of JAQGBX010005381.1, forward strand.
AAGGCAGCGATCTAGCTTTGTACGTAAAGCCTCCTGGTACCCCGGTTCATTCTACTGAATCTAGCTCGACAAGCACCACAACCACTGTTGTCATGGCATCTTCTGCCACAAGCCCTATTTCCTTAGGTACACCTTTACCTCCACCTGTTTCTCAAAATTCGCTTCCTGGATATCAAGTATTTGCAAATCCCAATTCAACATCACAACAGGTAGATCCAAGCCCTTTAAAATTTGCAATTTTCATGTATGGTCCTTCATAAAAGACGTTCACAAAAGTTTTAATCCTTCCTCCTATATTGCTCTTTTTTAAATTGTTCTTGCCATATTATAATAAATCTTGGAAGGTATAATATTACCCACAAACAAGTATCATTAAAATGGGGGTGAAAGCATTGATTTTGTTCCCAATATTTGAACGTATTCTATGCAAGGACTTAAATGCATACGTATTTCTTCTCTAACGTTTGATCGCAATTTTTGCAGTGTCAACCTGTCATGTGGGCTGTATCTAACATGGAATCTGTCCCTCCTGGAAGTATACTAATCAATCCTCAAACTGGTAACTAAAAAAATTCGAACAGTTTTTAGATTTAAGATCGCAGGTGTGGGTGGAGTTTTTATTTTATGCACTGTCTGCATTTCAGGTCAACCTTACCTAAATACGGATGGCTCAATTTACCGTCACAATCCTGCAAACCCTCCACCGCTGCAACAATTTCTGACTACGGGAGGCATGTTGCCACAGTCGACTCTGCAATCAATTCCACAACCGCAACAACTTCCTTCACCTCCTCAGCCACTGCCCCAGCTTCCTCCAACACCGAGCCAACAGCTGTCCCACCCCTTAACACTTCCTACGCACTCTATGGCATCACAATCACCTTTTCAATTTTGCCCTCCAGCTCTTCAGCCGACCACACCTGGCCCTCTTTGTGATCAACAAAGGCATTTTGTCCAGGTGAGTTCGTTCTGTGATTTTCTATTGCAAAAAAAACTTCACCCCAATCGTTGGAATTTATAAAGTAGATCCTGATACGAATGATGATTGCTTTTCTCTCAACGTATTCTTTGTCGACAGATAATACAATGTTTAAAAAACATTTAAGTGTTCCCTTTCAGTTGATTTATATAAATAATTAAATATGGAAATAAAATTCAAGCTTAAAGTAGATAATTGCATGGCAAATTGAGCATTTTTCAGCTTTGTATTCCATTTTCATTTTTGTTTTTTCTTATTAAACACAGCTGGCAAAATGTAATATTTGTTAAAGCTTTGCAACGTATTTAGATAAACTAACTCTACACTGTAAAATTTTTTCACATGTGTGATATTTTTATCAGAAGTTATTAATGTTTTCATCTTTACATGATAATTACGTGTGCTGCATGCTACTTAGTTCTACTTGAATGATAAATTAATTTTAAAACTAAAAACAACATTGTTGATATGGTGCAAATACTGCTGTAAAATGTTACAGAGATACCAAACAAGTTTTAACTTTAGGGCATGGCGTTAAATTTGCGACATTTGGTGTTTATAATAGGGCAACTCAAGCACCGATGGTACGAATGCGTATATGTGTAATTTGCGTAGTTTCGTACAGTTTTCAGGTCGGTACGAAAAGTGCATGCGTTGGCTGAATTGGCTGAACGGCGTAAGAGCCAATCATAATGCTCCATTTTTGACCTCAAAACGCATGCACTTTACATACCGCCCTGAAAACGGCATGAAACTACTCAAATTTAATTATTATACATATATGCATTCGTACCGTCGACGCTTGAGTTGCCCTAATATCCAAACGTTTCCATCATTACTGCCGACTTTGTGAAAGCATTGGCACGAAAAGCAGCAATGAAATTTAATCCCAAATAATGTTACCATGTGACTTTTAGGATCCAAGTGGAAACAGCAGCATGATGGATCTCTCTGCTCATCTCTCTAATTTATCGTTCACCTCAACACCTTTAACTGCTGAAAACTTGATTACTAGTGAACATTCTATGTTATACAATAATACCCCAGCTGGCCAGGTATCCCAGCATGCCCTAGGAATGCCAGTTGCAGTTGGTCCAGCAGCTTCAACAAGACCAAGCATGCTGGTACAACATCAGCCAACAAACATGGTTCAGGTAAAACACTTTGCACATAACGTTATCTGTTATTTTGGTGACTGTTTAGTCTAACAATCAATCTACAAAATATGGCAAGGACAACTACTGTATATTGTACATTATTATATTGACTTTCCTATCGTTGCATTGTTCTTTTTTACATTTGTCAATTTGATTAATTGAAATGTATAATTATTTCATATTTTGAGAGTCATAGCATGTTTACAAAAATGAAGAAAACGTAAAGTTAGAAAATAAAATATTAAATGAAAGTGCTTTTATAAATTTACCTATTGGAAAATGAGAAGTAGTAGTAGAAATTCCAATATGAAAAAGTATTAGCATGACACTGTTAAAATTTTAAAATAGCAAAAAAGCTCAATAAAATAAAAGACCACGGCTTGACTTCTATTCTTACGATATTTTATTCAGATGCCCTTCTATCTCGTCTCGTCCTCACAGCCTGCACGCTACTCTTCTCCATTCTCTTACGCCGGATCTGCCACGACACAAAACCTGCCGCACAGCCACCAACAAACTCAGCTCCTAGAAGTTCATCAGCAGCAGCAAATGCGAGAGGCCACATCGATGTCAAATCCGTTGCAGTGTTCCCAGCCTCCTACCCCGACGCAGCAAAATCCGCCACCTCAAGGATACCAAATGCAAGGTGCCCAGTGTTTTCCCAACTACCCGATGGTGGGCTATGGACAGGTCCCCAATTTGGAGCCTCACAATCTCCCGCCTTATTTCTCGGTGGCATCCCAATCTCACCTCCCCATCTCCAGCGGTGGACTTACGTACATAAACCCTGCCTTCACCTACACTGTCGCCCCGCTGAACTTGCCAGGGGGAGGTGGTAACGGAGGGGTTCAGCCCTTCAACCCTAGTCAAAGCAACTTTGCGGCTGGTACGATGCCGCTGTGCGGTCTTATGCCTTCGGCCAGTGGAGGCGCTGCTCCCCAGGTTGTGCATCCTTCTGCATATCATCCTCCACAAAATGCATTCAGACCTCAAACGCCACCCAGCCAAGTACAGGGGAATCCGAGCATAGGAATGGCTGCTGGACAGCATCAGTCAGGACAGCCTAGTATCGCGAGGGCCTATAATATGAATGCCGGAGTGATTCCTTCCCCCTGCGCCGGCTATTCCCTTTACTCTCCTCAAATAGTGAATTCTTCGCAGCAGCAACAGCCCCAACAGTGTTCTCCGTTAGCTCCTCCTTCTCAAACACCGCCCCAGTTCAACAGTACATACACCCATCAAGTCTTCACAAACTTGCCAATGTATCGGCAGCACATGCTGATGAGGCCAAATACGCCTCCTCCTCCGCCCCCTCAAGGCATCATTCCTTCTGGAAATGGACAGTTCACCGCCTCGCCCCTCCTAACAAAAGGCTACAGTATACCAGGAGTGGATCATAGGTTTATTAAGGCCTCTGATCTTTATCTCTTAGATACTACAGGTAAGCTGAATGGGATAGAATCAATTCGTTCAAAAGTCCATTCATGTTCAGTGTAAGAATCCAAGTGGCTTTTTAATTTGCAGTTAACCTTAGTGACAGTAAGGGATTGTTAACATCATCTTTGCCCAATCTTCCAAATGGTAGTGTGGGAATAAGGCCTGTGACAACACCGATGTACGGCAGAGGAAGCATTCACGTACCTTTGGTACAAGGTGAGGAAACGTGTCTGGCAAAATAACGATATCTGCTGTAATTAAGATTAAAAATTAACCTTATTCAGATATGTGTATATATATTTTGTTACATACAAAATGACGCATGTGTCCTTTGGATACATGCATGTACTGATGATGTACATCTCTGTACAATCAACCACAAGCTTTTAACTTGTACTCATGATTAATTTTTATACTTGTTTATTTTGTCTGAACTCATATGACGATTGTCGTGCCATTATACATTATTTCATTCTGAAAAAAAAAATTATAAGGGGGAATAATAGTGCAAACATGATAAGTCTTTCAAATTGAAGCTAGTTTGAAATATTTTTTGTTAACTTGCTACATGATTTTCTGAACATGTTGATTCGTGCATTAGTCTTAGTCACGTGTTAGTAAATTAACTATCCTAAATTAAACATTGCACTCTTTAAAGAGTAATGCAATTGTTTACAACTAGGGCCTTTCCATTCTGCAACACCACCCTTTTGCATGACGTTGCAATTTGGATAATTGTGTTTTGCATTTTTTAGGTGACATGCGCCTCATTGGTACTCCTCTGCAACATCAAATGCAGAATGCAGTGAGAATGCCTGTGTTTCTTGCACAGCAGAGACCCATGCCCCGTCTACAATCTCCTCAACAGGGTTTACCATCAGGTTTAGGTCGACCGCCAAAGGTTCGCCGACAGAGAAGCAGAGGTGGAGGCAACATGGGGAAGATGGAAGGACCCACGTTGTCGGCGCAATCGTCCATTGATACAGACAGAGGTAACTACAAGCGTATTTAAAATAGATCAGCTAAATGAAGATGCAGTTGGTTTTCATAATGTCCTGATGGTTTTATCAAGGTCAAGATAATGGAATAAAGTACTCCATTCTTACTCTTCCAGTATTCATCGCTAACTATCTTATATATTATACCAGATTGCTATTAACTTGCAGGAAATCACATCCTTGAAGTGCACGGGCTCTCCGATGGCATTCGCAAGAGTGAAGCCGAACGTTACTTAGAAGACGTGGTTCATCACGGTGCCAAATTACAGTTTGTTCGCAACAATAGGAGCACACCGGAATCCACCCCCACAGACTTTATCATCACCAATAAGGTGCACGTGTATGCGGTGTTCGAAACGGAAACAGCAGCTCAAAGCGCCCTTTTCAATGTAAAGACAACCAAATTCGAGTTGAGGTCAGCTGGTACAAAGCAGTTCTCAGATCTCCAAGCTGTTAGCTGAAATCACTTATTTTTTTAGGTATTCTATTGAAAGCAAAGTTGTACGAAAAGTTATTTAAAATAAATGTTGATCCTGTACAGTTTTCCTTACCCAGCCAAAATTCTCGTCAAAGATGAGTTCTTACGATGTATACAGCCAGCTGCTTTGCTGATGTCTTTCTTATAAATACCTAAGTCCAGGGTGCGACTAATGCGTGTTATCGTTTATCCTAATAATGAACTGCAAAACTCACAGTTTTAAACGTAGACGCGCGTTTGAAGAAAAGTGGAACCAAACAATCCTGCATCACTTTTGTCTTTTCTTCTACACCACCCTCTCGAATGCCCTCTTTTTGCATTCACTTGTTGCCTGTCTGATACTTTTGACTATCACTTTCCCACATTGTTCTCTGGTTGACTTTAGATATGTGCAAATACTTTTCTGGTTGTTACAAAAAATCTATCTGTTAATAATCTAGTAAAACTTTTATTAGTTTTCCATATTGATTCCATCACGTTTAACAGTGTTATTTTTATGAAGAGAAGTTCATTATCGAGGCGATTTGTTTTTGGTTTTAGGAAGTCAGTGGATTCAGAAATATCAAACTGCAGCAAAGACTTGTTTAAATAACTGTACAGTAGTGCACAGAACGAAAACTACAAAGAAATTTTACTAGAAAGTGACAAAAACTAAACACCACAGACAACTTTTATGGACAGGTGCACAAAAAGTACTTTGCAATGTTTTTAAATTCTGACTTTCCAAGCGACCTTTTCTCTAAAGGAATTTTTTTTTTAAAAGATCGCATGCTGTTGCATTTGGATCAACGAATGACGCCATCTTTATCTAAAATTTCTCAAATGTGCAGTACACTGCAAGCTTGCAATTCTCTAGGAAATTCAGCTCTTGGCCTCCAACTTTATTTTATACACTTGTTTCAAGTATTCGTCATCAGTTCAAGTCTCAGCAGTGGATAAAGCAAGTTGGACATTTGGCGAAAGGGGGTTAATTTTCTTTTTCGAATTTAATATTTAAATAGACAATCTTTCATTTACATGTACTGTATGTAAATTAAGTTTTGGTATTATTGCATACTTAAAATGCATACTTTTAATGGGTAACGATGTTTGCCGCACATTGTTTTTATTACTACGGGTATAGTCAGATGAAAGGAACAGGAAGTCCTACGTATAAGAGCAATATCACAGAATTGCATTCTTCATAAAAAAGCTGTTCGGAAGACTGGCTATAAAACTAGTAGTAGGCCTACTAAATTCAATAGGCCTACAGTATGTGAGAATTGTCAAAAACTTGCTTTACGCGATTCGAAATACAGTGGCTCAAAGCGAAAATGATACACCTGCATTCAACGACTGTGTGTGCAGGGGAAAATCTATTTTTACAAGAAAATACCGTTCAGATGGCAATAAAAATTAAATATGTATTTACTGACACAGGTGACGCATTCTATAGACCATCACGCTTTGTGACGCACCTTTGAAATTATGGTACGATGTACATGCATCTACCTTAATTTAATTGCTGCGTACATTTTGCTCGGCTATTTACTGCAGAACTTTCACTGCATGTAGTTTCTTTCCATGAATTTTACCCTGCATTTTCGCCGGCGCCGATGGTCGAGTGGGTAATTACGCGCTTGCCTCTCGATCCTAACTAGCGGGGTTCGCTCCCCGGTCGAGGTCGGTGAGAATTTTGAGGATGTGCA
>JAQGBX010005382.1:0-13768 GCA_034698745.1 Megaphyllum sjaelandicum
TTAGACATTTTCCCTCGAAGTTTCCACTCCGAAGAGGTGAAAGTTCACCTAACAAATACTGTCTGAATTTGAAAATTACGCAGATAATATAAACATCAAATATTTGTTTAGAGTTGATTATTTGCCATTTTTTTTGTATTAAAGGTACATTGTACAGTAAAAACTGTTAAGAGTGACTACCAAAAAAAATGCAATGTTGGTCAGTATACAGAGCATTTTTATGAAGGAAATTAATGTACACTAGAAAAAACAAAACACTAAAAAGTGGTCTAGATAAACACGTGGCCACTTTTCTAGGTTTTAGTGTAATACCTTTTTTTTAGATTGTTTAAGATTGCATCATGTTTTGCTCTTGTACAGTATAATAGGGATGGCCGGGATACTCAGACATAAGCTTTACGAAATTGTAATTTGGCAGTCGTGAAGGTAGTTTTGATACTCAACAGTTTTAGCCACCCGTGACCCCCTACGTGTTAAATCTATGCGCGTCGTCTGCTACTTCATTGGGTTGATAGATATTATTTGAAATTGACTTCATTTTCAAATTTTTTGTATATATTTCAGTATTTTTGAATAATGGGAGTATTCTTAGTCTTTTGTTTCATGCAAGCAAGTTTATAGGCATAATGTTTAAGAAATACTTAACAGGTCGCCGTTTCAATAATATCAAAACAGAATATAAAATCGAATGTTTAATGGTAAATTTTCGAAGGATATCTATCAATTCAATGAAACATTGTAGCAGACGCCATGTGGCTAAAAATGTTGCGGACAAAAACTTTCTTCATAAAGTCACGTGTCCAAAATCGGCCCTGCACGACTCACGACTACGAAAGTGCGATTCGCAAAGCTTGTTTTGAATACAGTCTGTGTTGATTGCCGATTAAGATCCAGAATGCAATGGTTGCTTAACAAATATTAACACGCCCAGCTAACATGTCATATCTCTTTGAATTGAGACCTGGAATCATATCCTTATTCTTAAAATGGAATTCTCAAAACAAAGTTTCAGTAAGATCAAACAAAGTTACCATATTTTTCTTCGGATAATCGACGATATCTCAGTCGAAAACCAAAGAAGCGGTCCAAAGAGCATTTGGACAAGGTTTTATAGCCTACGAGTTTGTTTTAGGAATTCAGATTGGTGCACTTCTCAAAGAGAGCATTGCATTTCTGAGAATCTGGGGTCAAGAGCAAATATTTGAATAGTTCAGTAGCTTCGCCAAAATTTTTCACATCATGATAAGTGCTTGAAAGGCAAACATATAGTGCACGATGGCTCCTAGCTCTCTCCAAGACGTTAGGAGTCCATCTAGCATAATGTTTGCGGTATTTTATGCCTGCCCATAAACAGCCTGTAAAAAAGTCAGGGCAAGGCAAATGCGAGGAAAGTGCGAGCAAACGCAGAAATTCAAATGAAAAATCAAGTAAAAGCAGCGCCTATTTTCGGTTCTGTCTGCCGATTTTATCATCTTTCTCCCGAAATAACAACAGGGAAAGAGCATGGCGAAAATAAAGAAAAAAATGAAAAAACAGGGCTGGAAATCATGCAACGGAGCACGTTGTCACTGCCATTAACAATGATTAATGTTTGGGCGTTGGACCATGGGACAAGTTTCTTAAATTCTTAATAACCATTTCCGGAAATGCGGATGTTGAACGCCAGAGGTTTATGTTTGCTGCAGGACTTTGCCCACCATGGCTGGCTGACAAATACGAAGAGACGCTCGCTCCATGGACAGCAAGGAAAACAAGCGTTATTTGTTCACCAGTGCTGGTCAACAAGGCCATGCAGAATATTTGAACACGCTACATTGGGCAGCACCCCTCGTATCGTTTCCTTATTTTTTTTTTCCACGAGCTTCCAACCCGAGCTCGATGATGGTGTCCTTTGTGAGCTCTTTGTCATTGTTTGGCTTAAGGACCTCAGTCGTTAAATACTGACCTACAATTCCGACGCTCCAGTCGATGGCAACTGTCAACTTGCGGAAAAAACGGAACAAGTCCAGCATCAAAACAAACAGCAATAAAACCGAGAGCAACGCTATCGAAGCTAAAGGTTCAAAAATAAACAAAATGTGAAGCTTTTAGAGCACTCTTGACGTTTTTAAATGCAGTTACTCCGAGGAGTGGGCATCGTCTTCCAGTTGAAGAACCTGCTCAATTTACATGGATACGAGTAAAGTTTTTGAGTTGCTGCCCATGATTCGGCAAAATCCACTGAAGTTGTTGAGTCGGCACCTTGCCAGACTCTTGCCTTAAAAGTGTGTTCTGGAATGTGTTCAGGGTTCACTCGTGTGTGCAAATTGCTGTTCAAAATGACACCCCGCCATTGTTTGGAAGAACGAAAACATCAAGAACTACATGTACATGCATCAACCTTTAGATACAGGATTCCTAACATTTCCAAACATTTGAACAAATGAGAAATGTAATTGATTTCTAGACATCTGAACACATGAAAAATGTAGCTGAAAATCATGTTTAAGTGTGTGATATTGATTGAAATCATCAAAAGGATCAAACTGCTTGTTTGCTCCAGAGCTAACCACGACTAGCTCGTTTGAATACTAATTTTAGAGGAGCCATCCCAGAATGCAATTCTGTACTTCTTTTCAACTTTTCTAAACATCTGCATGACCATATGGGAAATTTAATTGAAAACTAGGTTAAATTTGCGATATTGATTGAAATCTATGGCTGCAGAATTGGTCAGACGTACAGTTTGCTCATTTGCATGCTCATTTTTGAGGAGCCATCCCAGAATGCGATTCTGCGCTTCACTTCTTTTCGACTACATGTACCTTTCATGCGGAATCAATTGAAACCATGTTACATTTGGGACATTGATTGAAATCATCAGGATTCAGAAAGGACCAAACTATTTTCTCCAGAACTAACCACGACTTCGTTTGAATACTCATTCTGAAGGAGCCATCCCAGAATGCAATTTTGCGCTTCTTTTCAACTTTCCTTTCAAGTGGAATCTTTTCTAAACATCTGAACACATGAAAAAAGTAATTGAAACCATGTTAAATTTGTGATTTTGATTGAAATCACCAGGCTTCAAAAAGGACCAAACTGGAGCCATCCCAGAATGCAATGCGGAATCATTCTAATCATATGAACACGTGAAAAATGTAATTGAAACCATGTTAAATTTGTGATATTGATTGAAATCATCAGACGTTTCAGAAAGTACCAAACTATTTGCTCCAGAACTAACCACGGCTGTAGCTCATTTGAATACTCGTTTGGAGAAGCCATCCCAGAATGCAATTCGGCACTTTTCCTTTCAACAACTTTTCACGCGGAATCATTTCTAAACATCTGAACACATGAAAAATTTAATTGAAACCATGTTATATTTGTGATATTGATTGAAATCATCAGGCTTCAAAAAGGACCAAACTGGAGCCATCCCAGAATGCAATGCGGAATCATTTCTAAACATCTGAACACGTGACAAATGTAATTGAAACCATGTTAAATTTGTGATATTGATTGAAATCATCGGGATTCAGAAAGGACCAAGCAGTTTGCTCCAGAACTAACCACGACTAGCTCGTTTGAATACTCATTCTGGAGGAGTCATCCCAGAATGCAATTCTGCGTTTCTTTTCAACTTTCCTTTCATGCGGAATCATTTCATCTCAAGCAGTTTCCTAGGTACCGTAATCCGAAAAGGTGTGGAAAAAAAAGGTTTTTTTCGCATTGTTCGTGGTTGAGTTGCTTTTTTTTACCAATCGATAGAGCGTAAGAAAGCAGAGCTTACTGTACCGTTTTGCCTTTTTTTTCTGAATGTTGCAGGAAACATGCAGGGCGAATCTTTATACCCCCAGAAATTCAGTGTGGCAGAATCTGCCATCTTTCCGATGAGCAGAATATGTTTGGGGGTTTGTTGGTGATCGAATATTTCAGAGACACCTGCACACATGGACATGACATGCCCTGGGTTTCGATCAGCGAATTTCAGCTCTGGTATTTCAATCCTCATCCATTATGCTTGGCAGGTGTATGTGCCATGAAAAGACGTGTCTCGATTATCACGGTGTCATATCGAAAATTTTGTCAAGCAAGGGGAAAAATGCGGATGCCAGCAGTTATGGCTTTGCATGTCAAAATATGTCCACAGCTGAAAAATGCACAGAACTCAAACGAAATGCGAAGAAAAGCACAAAAAGTCTGGATATTTTCCCCTCCGGTTGAACTTTTTTTTGGGGGAGAAGGGATTGCTTGCCGCCCAAAGGTTTCCAGAAGTTTGTGAATTGTAATGTCTTCAATGTCAATTTTGATTTGAATTTTGGATTTGCTTCAGATTGAAGCAAATTGTTCACCCTTGTGGAACACTGATTGGAAGCTTGTAAAATGTGGTGGTTTTTCTTAGTTTTTTTTTCAAAACTATCCATTTTTACGAGCACTTTGGTTGACATTCTTATAAAAGGATTCACCCAGACCTGGAAAAGGCAAAGGAAGTTGAAAATTTCTGGAAAACTCATTGAACTTTCTGACAGATATTGTAGGCTAAACGTCAAGAAAGAATGAATTTTTTTTTAAAAAAAAAGTCAGGGAAATTGAGCGTATTAATGTTGTCACAATCCAAAATTAACGCTTCAACGTGGTTAGTACGGTGCCAATTTGCAGACTTTTTGACAAAAAAAATGCAGTAAAAATTTGCCGCATTTTCAACAATTTCAGAGCACAAATTTGCTAGTTTCATCAGTTTCCGTGGACAAACTTGCGAATTGTTCCACGTTTTCCGAACACAAATTTGCAACAGTTTCCGAGAAGACATTTTCAACAGATTCTGATGACAAATTTGAAAAATTTTCAACCTTTTCAGAGTACAAATTTTGCAAATGTACAGCTTTTTCCCGAGTACAAAATTTAAAAAATGTCAAACTTTTCCAAATACAAATATGTACAATTTTCAAAAACTTGTCATGCTAACATTAACAAATATCGATGCAAAACACGATTTGCAAAATCGTGAATAACATTGCCAAATGTCAATTTTGCGGTTGGTGCAGGGAAATTTGTTTAAAAACCTGGAAAAGTCAGAGAATTTGAATAATAAATTTCTGGAGGAACCCTGTATACGATCGATTTTTCATCACTTTGAAATGGGTATATTTCAAGGGTTCTATACTGGAATCTGCTGTTGGACCAGGACATTAGCAATAGTCTGTCACAAGGGGTCGTCGCCTTAGGCCACATCCGGAACTACATGTACCATTAAGAATATTGTTATTGCATCTTTTATAAAATTGCAGGATTTCCAATGTTTGCATATAAAGGTGTAGCTACCTGTATTTATTTTGTGAGCTATATTTCCATGTCAAAAGTTTTACGATCGATTTTGATCAGTTTGAAATCAGTATTTTCCAAGGGTTCGTTCTATACTGGAATCTGCTGTTGGACACAAGCAATAGTCTGTCACAAGGAGTCGCCTCAGGCCACATCCGAAACTACATGTACCATTAAGAATATTGCATTTTTGATAAAATTGCAGGATTTCCCATGACAAAATGTTTGCATATAAAGGTGTAGCTATTTATTTTGTGAGATATATTTCCATGTCAACTAGCCTTAGTTTCGGCATACTTCAGCCGTACATGTAGTACATGTACATCAATCAAAGAACAAATCACATTACTGCCCACTTGATTCATTCACTCTTGGGGTTCCCCTAACAGAAATGTATGACTGAAGTGCAATGTATAAATCAGAATTTCATCTTGGAAATGCGTTTTCGGAACCCAAAGATAAAGAAACATATTTATGCATTTGTCACAATGAGAAATATTGCTAATGACGCTTTCCTAAAATTAAATCTTAACTTTATGAGGTATGGTTAGAGATATTCCAGAAGTATTCTGGAGTATCTCTTAAGTTTTTTTCCTCTGAAGACGCGTTTCGGATAATCGATCCTTTGCTCAATTCATTCCGAAATACCACAATTGAGATTTGAAATTGTAACCATCTATTCAACATGCAACTCATAAAGTAATCTGAATTCAGCTCAAGGATAAAATATATGGGAAGGCGTGATACCACTCACTTCTATTCTTTTACATTAATTAGCAAAGTGTTCATACATTTTTCTGTGCACTTAATTGAAAGAATGATTTCACGGAGTGCCGTTATAAAGAAAATTTGTTCGTGATGATGAAAAAACCGTTGAATTTCGGCTCGGATTTAAGCTACGTATGATAATCTTTTCTTTTCTCACATACTTGAGATCATAATTCCAGTTTTAATTAAAACGCTGCGCTGGGTTGTGATTTGTGAACTGAAGAAAAGCATTTTAATTTTCATTTTCAAGATCCGAAATTGTACAGCATTATCTTTGAAGACATTAGTTTTACACATAAATGAAATATTTTCAATGTTTTTTTTGTTATATACTGCACATCTAGATAACGAAGATAAATGACCAGGAAATTCTAAGTGCATAATTTTTTTAAACATTCGATCACGAATTAATTTTAAATTATTTAGACATTTCAGTTTTAACTTGACCTCTTTTTAAAATTTAAATTCCCAGTTATTTATCTTTGCACGTAAACTATGGACGAATTTATGCCCGGGAATTGTGAATTTCATATTTTGTTTTATTTCACGTAATGATTATAAACTTTCATTTTTAACCTGCTGCACCTCTAGATGGCGCTCCTTGAAATTTAAACTTCCTAATTATTTCTTCAACTTCGTTATAATTCCCATATGTAGAAAGGACCCCTCACTGTGTAGATCCTCTTGAAGACACAATCTTCTGAATATTCCAGGGTTCCCCCAGAAATTGCATTTTTAGCATTCCTGACTTTTCCAGGTTTTTAAAAAAATTTCCCTGACCAATGACAGCGTGAAAAATTGACATATTTTCCAAAATTGACGCTGGGAAATATGTTTTAAAATTTACTAATGGCAATTTTGAAAATTAACATGGAAATGGGAAAATTTCGTTTTCGGAAAATGTTAAAAATTTGTGCTCGGAAAAAGTGGGAAATTTTGCAACTTTGCCCTCGTAAAATGTGGAAATTTTGTACTCGGAAAACCTTGAAAATTCGTACACGGTAAACGTGGACATTAAAACTCATAAAACGTGGAAAATTGCGTAAATTTGTACATGGGGAAACCTGGAAAATTTTGCATGTATGTACTCCGAAAATGTGGAATTTTTTTTTGCAAATTTCTACTCGGAAAATTGGCCCTGATCGAACTAACCTTGTGGAAGTATTCATTTTGGATCGCCATGACTGCGTTGAATTTCCCTGACTTTTTCAAAATAAACCACTTTTCCAGGTTTTCCAGGTCAGGGGGACCCTGCTACAGTAGAGCCTCCTAAGTTGACCACATCCATATAATAATAATAATAATAATAATAATTTTATTCAATAAAAAATTGAAAAGGTAAAGAAAGGTTACAAAGATAACTCTTACAGCCAACCTGGTTAAAAGGATAGTTCCATGTAATTAGACAATATGTTGACCACCTCCTTATGTTGACCAGATTTTCATACATTGGTTGGTCACCAGTCCACATGGACCTCCATATGTTGACCACCTCTGTTTTGTTTTCGCCCTTGGGTGGTCAACTTACGGAGGTTCTACTGTCTATCAATTTATTCATTTTTGACCTGTTGCATCCTAAAGATGGCGCTCTATGAAATCTACACTTCCTAATTATTTAACTTCGTTAGAGTAACATTTTTTCCATCATCACATTTTTCGGTTTTACAAATTCACATTTGTAATTCCAATATGGAAAGGAGCACTGGTAAACCTCCCCCTCTTAAGACACAATTATCTTCAACAGATTTTGACCAAAAAAAAAAAAAAAAAAAAAAAAATGGCAGCTCACGTAAGCATTATTTATATCAAGGGTTGTTTCCCCAAATTTGTATGGTGCATGCACGGGCTTTAAAATCCGTCATTTTCGGAGCCAGTGAACAATATTTCTTCGAGGAACATGGCAAATGAGACTTCTGGCTGTGGCTCGTTTGCCATCGTTATTTTCGAGGATGTGCCACCCTCCGGCGAATTTAATTTAATCAGCGTTGTAGGTTCGCAAATCCCCCACGCCCAGGGAGTCGAACAAACTGGCGCTTTTTCTCAAAAACGAGGTTGGCATTATTAATTTCTCCACGTAGCATCTTAATTCAAAGTGACGTGTTTCTGTCTCTTGGTCGCCTACTTCGTGCAAACTCTAAACGGAACAATTAAAGGAGTGGTGAGCATGCATCCTGGAGAAACTTCCTTCATTATTTATGTCTTCTCCAGCAGAGCATGTGCACAATGGCTGCCTGTGTGCCCACGAATTTCGTGACTCAAATTGAGGCATTTCGACGATTAAAAATGCGCCACATTGTGGCCAAGAGAGAGAAGAGACAAAGACTTTGATGTTTATTGGATTTGAGGGCAAGCATCCTCTCAACTTGGAAGCTATGGGAATGCGAGGAGCGTCAATGGCCCTTCTCCAGCTGGGCTGTGGCGTAAACACGAGGAGTGGTCACCCAGCAATTTACGGAGCTGTCAAGACTTGAAGACGGTGCAACCCCAATTTCTTCAGGAGGACAAAAAAAATCTTGGCTTAGTCATTCATTCGAACGCTACTCACGCCAATGACCGCAAGAACTGCTGGAAGCGGCCACCGGATGGATCTCGGATTGCACTTCCGGCAAGGCGGAAGGACCCTTTGAACCGTAATTGCCACTTCCGCTTCTCGGGCCCCTTCTCCCCACTACACTATAGACGCCTTTTTTGTTTTTTTTTCCATCGTTTTTTCAACCTTCTCAGACATGTGCCGTACGTCCCCCACCGAGATTCTGGTTGTCTCCAAAATGGCCACCGTTGAGGACCACATGCCAAGTTCGAAATCTCGTTGATGATTACGCCGTCAGAGGCCTCTTTATCTGTACTTCCCGTCCGATCGTGGATTTCCTGACTTGGGTCGATCTAGGCTGCGTGCAATGTATGCTTTGATTATTTCTTTTATCAAATTAAGTAAATCTTGAAAAAGATTGTAAAATGTTGGGGAAATTGTAACGCTGCACTGGGTGGTGTTACACGTTTTAATTGTTGAATAAATCATGAACAAACATGTGGGAAGAATGAAAGGATTGGTCAGGAAAAGGGCCTACGTCATCGATGATCAGCTGTTCACTCAATTTGAAAATTGAACACTCGCTGAATGAACTTTCGACGACATGATTGTGGAATTGTTGATTGAATGTCATGTTGTTAAATGTCGGAAAATTGATGTAACAGTTGAATGCTGAGCAAATATCGAATACAGTATAACGGTTCGTTTGTGCAATTTTAAACGTTGACCTTAAAACTACAGCTTCGAAAATTGAACATAAATAATGACAAAAAATAAATAAATGATGACACGTTTCAAGTTCAACGTGTTAACTTGAACTCTAGTTGATACTCTAAGTGAAAAAAGGTAAAATTAACAACAGAACATCTTAAAATCTGTACATGAAATGCTACCAACGGATGCATCTTAAATATTTATCTTGAAACATGGAGTCTCATCTTGAAACATGGAGTCTCATCTTGAAACATGGAGTCTCATCTTGATAATCAAAAATATGCACATTGTTTAAAGTTGCAAAACTCGTTGAAATATACATCAATTCGTCTTATTTCTTGGATATCTTAATTTACGATATGCTGATTTGCAAAGTAAATAAAGGTGTTTAACCTTAGAACACCCATGGGTCTCGATAGACCCGTGATTCTTATCTTTTTTTTAAACAAACAAGCAACAACATATTCGCAATTTTTTGTTTTCTGTACATGTAAGGATGTTTTAAAAATTGTTAAATATGTTTCTGGTGTTTGAATTCTGTTGGTAGTAATTTGTATTAAATTTTGTTTCATTAGGATTTTTTTTTAAGTTTTTGAAACATGACATTGCGAGGCAACAATTGATATAAAAATGCAACAAATATGCAAAATATAAATGGAACATACTCGCGATGAACATTCCAAAAGAAATATGGAGATTATATGTTAGAAATTCGAAAACTTGGCGTTTAACAACGAATCTTTTAAGATGGCAATCCTGGGGTCTGTCAAGACCCATCTTGTTGGTTCATGTCCTATTTTGATGTTTGATAAAAAATGAAATGTTTTAAAAATATAATAGACATTTCACTTGTTTTTTCATGCTATTCTAAATGTGATAATACATGTACATCTTGTTCTTGTTTACGCAAATGTTTTAGCACATTTTACGAAATCGGGTCTATTCTGACCCAAGTTGGTTAACAACGTTTGAAAAATATCTTGGGTGTACGTATAGGGTTAAACCGTCACAAATGCTGGTGTCATATAAAGCCCTTCAAGGTTTCCCATAAACCCAAAATAGGTGGAGTATTTGTGAGAATTGTGTCGATATTACCTTTGTTGGTCTTCTGGGAAACTTTACAAAAGGTGGAGTATCTGTGACCTATCTGTGACCATTCTTAAACCTGTATTGACGCCATGTTTCTTATGTGCGTTTATTCACAAAACTTGTACAGAATATTGGACAAAACTTCTACATTGTCAGAATATTGGACAAGACTTGTACATTGTCAGAATATTGGACAAAACCGCTGCATTGTCAGAATGTTGGACAAGACTTCTACATTGTCAGAATATTGGACAAGACTTCTACATTGTCAGAATATTGGACAAGACTTCTACATTGTCAGAATATTGGACAAAACATCTACATTGTCAGATTATTGGACAAGACTTCTACATTGTCAGAATATTGGACAAAACCTCTACATTGTCAGAATATTGGACAAAAATTCTATATTTTCAGAATATTGGCAATTTTGATTACATTGACATTTGTTCTGGAATGTCGAATTATCGAACGTTGCTGGGGTATATGAGATAAACTGCTTAAAAATCCATAACGGAAGTGAAGTTAAAAACGATTCTATCAAAAAGGAAAAAAGTGCTTCTGGTATACTTGGCTCAATCGCAAGATTCCGAGAGCGGATTCTGATGTCAATTTCGAGATGTTTTCCCGAAAATTGGTCTTTTCCGTTCAGTGCCGGTATCAATCGCCCAGCTCTGGTAATGGCCTATGAGGAGCTGTTGGTAGTAGGCCTAGTAGTCGTAATTTCCTCATTAATGGCAATTCAGCTATGAATCATATTTCCAGGGCGCGAGTTGGGTAATGACTCGTGCGCTCGAATTATCAATTTCCCAAACGGAAATCTGATTTCGACAAATAAGGGAGAAATTTATTTATCTCGTCGATTATGCCGCTGCGTGCATGGCGCTTAATCCGAACAGCGGATTGCATGGGATCGGAACCCGGAGCGTTTTTCCCAGGAAATCTGGAGACTAATAAATACCCGACTGACATTTAATACGGCGCCACATTTTGACCTTTTTTATGCGAAAATCAATAGAAGTTTTGTGTAGCAGCTTGTAGCAGCAGTCCATTAGACAAATGGCGCTTTGGCATATGCGCACTTGAGGTATAGGCTAATAATGTCGAACGTCGAGGGCAATTTGTTTTTTAAGGTCTAATTAAAAGTTGAGCCCACGTCAATTTCCGAAAATATACTTCATGGACTAAGTTGGCATTTTCTGTTTGATGCCATCCTGCGACTCCGTAACTGGGGCAAACAATAGCTGCAACCATCGGGAACGAACAAGAGCTCAACAACTTTGCAAAGATATACAGTAGAACCTGTCTAAAATCAAACGCTTGGGACCGGGGGAAATTTTGATTTTAGACAGGTTAATCCAGAAACAGGTGCAAAATAGGGAATTTCCTTTTTTTTAAATTCTAGATGAGTCACTAGCTATTGGGCATCATCTTTATACACTGAACAGGGAATTTCCCTTTTTTTCTATTTTGGGCCCCATTTTAGTACATGTAAAGTGATTGCATTGCAGCTCCTAGCTACATGTACCTGTCACATTTACAAGTACATTGTACAGGTCAACATCAGGTTGACCAAAGGTTCAACTCACAACACAATGACAGAGTCTCTCTGTCTAGCCCTGTGTTGGTACAAAAAGAATCATCCAAGTGCTTTACTAAAGGAACTCAGACAGTGGCTTAAGGAAAATCACAAATTCAAGATCTGTTTATCCAAAATCTCTTAAACACTGAAGAAGTCAACAGAGCATCTCATCAAATCTGACAACACTAAGGATTGGTGATATTTTTGCTACAATGTTTGACATTTTTGTTTCCATACTTGATATTTTTTTCATTTTCTTTGTTGTTTTTATTTTAAAGAATTATTGGGACCAATGTAAGACCAGTAAATTTTTTTGCAATTACACTTTATAGAGGTTTTTTGATTTTATACAGGGGCCCTATGGCAGGACCTGCATATTTTTTGATTTTAGAGAGGATTTGATTTTACATGGGTTTATTTTAGACAAGTTCTACCCTATTCTACCCTATTTTTTTAAATAAAATTAGTTTTCTATTGTTTTGAATGTTAAACTTCATTCTCTGAAATTTTCGATTTTATGAAACACCCCTAGCATCAATTAGGTCATAAAATCGATTTTAACTGTATATAGTACTGTATACGAACTAAAGTCCCTCATCTAAAAAAGATTTAAATATTTTCTGTAATAGAATTGTTGGTAAAAATGCATTTTTAAGAACGCTATAAAATATATAGCTCAGATATCCATATAGTTTGGAACATCGGAGTTATTTGAAAATATCGTCTTGTGATTGTGTTTTAAGTTAATTTTGAAATATAAACATGCAATTATTTTGAAAAATACAATGTAGGTGCGGAATTCTATGACATTAATTAGTTAGTCAAAATTTGGATAGATTGGAACATCCGAGTTTTTTTACATTATAACATATCTTTGTGTATTTCTAAGTATATTTTGAGAAATCCACGTATTTAATTGTATTTAATGTCGTATGCTTAAGAACTTTTAAAATACATTTATAAAGTAATTTTCAAATGTTTAAAAAAATCAAGCCTTATCCCATATGGAAATTAATCTGCAAACAATATATTATAAATATACCGATATATATATATAATATACTGAACATATATTGGTACAAAATATATCATTTGGGCAATATATGGAAAATATATAAATGTAGGTATGTATATTAAAAATATATTTTTCAAAATACATTATAAATATATGATAAATATATACTAAATACAATAACATAATTCATGTTCCTAAGTCTGAAAATAATTAAAACAAAATTATTTATGAACTGAAATGAACTTTTATTTTTTTTACATTTACAAAATTTACAAGGTCAGCATTTAAAATTACAACCAACTGGTTTCATATTTATTTGGAAATTTGCAAATAATATCAAACTGAAAATGGGGCAAAGAAATGTACACACACTTCATTAAAATAGTGTTGCATAAAATTGCATTCAAAGGTGAAAGCATTCGATCTACACAAACAATGTGGGAAACTGGAATGCCACAATTTTTGTCCTGCAAAATTGTAAAAAAATTCCCAATGGCAAACATCTTTTCAATTCCCTCATGAACTAGTGAAACAAACTTCTGAATTTTAAAACATTGACCTGTAGAAAGGAAAACTGTATAATTGTTTCGTTTTGTGCTTTTTGCATATTGACTGCAATGGATCAATTGGCCATTCACAACAATGCGCTTGTAGAAGCAACATAATTGTTTATTTGTTAGTACTACGTCATCACACCATTTATGAAGAGCCTCACATTCATGTCTTGAGATGGATCTATCAGTTCCTCTACTTAACACTGTAA
>JAQGBX010005383.1:0-13767 GCA_034698745.1 Megaphyllum sjaelandicum
CCAGCCTGGAACGCCCAGGGGAAGACCAGGCCAAGAGGGGACAGCGAACCACGGGAGAGAAGCCCACTGTCTCACACTTTCGATGTTACAGTACGTGCACTTCATAATTACAGTCAATTATTTTTAGCAAATTTCTTGTTTAATTAAAGGGTAGAACAGGTATCATTAAATGTTGCCAAATTAAGAAATTAATTCTTCGAGTTTGTACCTCTGTTTAAAATGAATTAGGATTTTGAACTTCGAACAGTGAAGTGAGGAGAGGGAAAATAACTACTGTACCTCGATAACTATAGGCCTACCTAAAAATTGTATTATTAAAAATAACTGCGATCGATTGGGGGAGTTGGGTTTTCACGGTTATAGGTGATGGGTACTTACTTCATCGCATTCACGTGATGGTTCCTTAATTGTCAACGCAACTGGGAAGCTTCGACATCCCTAGGTTTTTACGGTGATTTTTTCGTAGCATGCCCTAAAACATGAACCTGCACTTAACGCGAATGCTGGTTCTAACGTGGCGTGGCGTTGTAATTTAAAGTTGTGCTCCCCCAATGCGGGTCTCCGAGTCGTTTTTTCATCATCATTTTTTTACTCTTGGATGAAATTTGGAGTGTATCCCATTTTAATGGAATTACACCTGCACGTATTTCATTAAGAAAATGCACGGGATTGACTTTCGCTAATCTGATTTCTGCTCGGATATTGCAATTTATTTAGATGTATGCGTGCCATAGCGGGCTAATTTAATCATGCAAATTGCTTTTAACTCTTTGAATTATTAAGACGACGTCGCTGCATCCTAATGAAAAGATTCGGGACCGCGCGGAATCCACGATTGGCCTTTAATACTTATTCGCCCTGCTGCTGTTGTTGATTTGTTCAACTTGACTTTTCCTCTCCGAATCCTCGCTCGCTTTTTTTATGGTAATGAAAGAGCCCTCCCTTGTACGGCTAGACCTTTGCCATTGATTTGTCTCGGATTTGTGCTGATAAGACACCATTTCCCGTCCCTTTTTCCATCAGAATTTTTCCGAAATGAAATTTTAAAGCGAACGCCTTATGATAGGGCCTATATATATGCGATTGGGAAATAGCGCGGAAAATCGATACCTTCCATATACTTGTAAGCCTCGAGAGAGTGTTGGCTGAAGGTATAGTCCCATCTCAGGATGATAGGCCTCGCACTTGACACTTGAGTGAGGCTCTTTATTTCCACACTGCATTAAATTTGCACCCTAGAAAATATTAAATCTTATGAGCCAGTCGTGGCAGAAAACGATACTTCTCACCGTTACTCGAATGTTGCAACGCGGTCGGCTGATTCCTGTTCTTTCCCATAATCTCGCGAATTTTACCCTGAAAATGGGACCTTTCATAAAATGCTAACACGAACTTTTGAGCATCGTGCACTGGTGGTTCTCGAGAAATAACTCGAAACGATAAAGACAAGAACATGGCAATCACATACCATGTTCGACGTGATCTTTCAGGTATAGGTGGAACGAGACCAACGGATGCATCCATGGTGCATCAGCTGAACCTATACCGTATACAGTTTTAAAATATTTCGATTTCAGGTTTTTGCGTTGAAAGCCATCGATAATATTCACCACTAACATTCTTTCGAGTCGACGAATGAGCTTGTTTTGAGACTTTAAGAATTCGCTAACTTAAGATGGACAACGCTATGCACCCCCTTCATCTTTGTGAGTGTTCTCCATGAAAGGTCGCAAATAATAGCTGCTGTACTCTCGCGTAGGTGTAGCCATTAAGGAAACATTTCTTGAAGTTGGAACTTCAACGTAATGTCCACCCATAACGCTTTTGGCGCAACTCTCACCACAATGGACAAACTCACTTTTAGTCTCGCTCCGAAGTGAATTGCTTCTCTTTTGTCGACCGGACAAATCCCTTATTCTCTAAAGCAGTTATCTATTAATATATATATATATATATGTCTGGGAGCATTTCGGCGTTTCGGCTAGTGGAATCGGCAAGAACTGGTCAGGTGCACTCAAAAAATGTATAATTGAGTTGAAATGCCTCTATATAGTGTCTTCGGCGCTGACAAGTGGGTTTCGGGTGCACGCCTCGCTACCTTTAGCTAATAGATGAAAATGTCATTGTGAGGTGGAAGAAATCGTGTTTCGTTTTGCGCTCGTTGTTCTGCTCACGCCCTGATCCGTTCAATATTGCTGTCAACCGCGGTTTCGTCTCCAAAGCCATAAAGTTCTTGGAAAGACATTTGTTGAAAAATGCTGCACCGTAGTTTTATGGCTAGACGGTAGAGCATTTGTTCACGCGCGTGAGTCTGAAGAAATTCATCCAGTCATTTGTTCAAGTGCGGGAATATTATATTTTATGGAATGGCTTCAAATCGTGGCTTCGATAACGCCAATGTAGTTTGTACAACTAATTATTAGCCTATATAGTAACACGGCCAGACCTTATAGACAGCTACTTGTATTTCCTATGAGTATTTATTCATTGCCATCAAGCACTGATGCACGAAAATATATCCACCGCATATTTAGAAATGCAGCTTTTATTCAAATGGATGAATATTAGGCATCCTCCTTTATATTAAATTCAGTATACAATAGCTGTACTCAGGAAATGCAGTAGCTTGACGTTAATGGAAAACGTAAATGTAAATGTAGATAAAGTTCCGTTTGGTGGCGCATGCGCACTAAGTATTTCTTGCTCTAAAGCATACATATCATATTTATCACATGTTAATCAGGCCTACGTGTATATATATAATGTACTGTATCATGTAACATCAAAATGCATGCGCATGTAATATGGTATGTAAAACATGCATTTTACATGTCGCGCATATATTTTTTGCGTGCACCTGACCAGTTCTAGCAGATTCGACTTTCCGAAACGTCGGAATGCTCCAAAATATACTGTATATAAATTAATAGATAAACATCTATGTTTATATTGTATTTATTAGATAGCGTAGAGAAAAGAAATGCCAGTTTCCAATCCCCGAAGATAGGCAATCAATGCTTGCATCTAAGCATTGCAGTGGAAATTGGATTCACGGATGAAAGGGAGTGTATAGCATCGATAGGGTATATTGTCAACAAAATGCTAACTTGTGCAAATGTGCCAACCATATTTGGCGTTTTCAATTCACTATTGATTATTTTTCGTGTTGCTATTTGCGATTATAATAACATTTAGAGCGAAAACATTTTTTGTGGCATTGCAAATTTATAATTACGGTTATTTAATACTTAAGATGCATTCTTTAATACTTATATGGATTTTTAACTACCACATAAAAACATAATGCATTATTTCCGATGGATTTTATAGCATATTTATTTTAAGATGCGGAATTTTTAAAAACTTACAAAAGCAAACGAATCAATAATAATCTCTTAATTAAAGGAATGACTCAGTTTGTTCTTTTCAGAGACAACGTAATTACGTTTACCAATAAATGAATAGTTGTTTACTATGAAATTGTCATAATTCTATTGTTATACATGTTTAATGAATCTCTATAGCACCTTGGGCGTGCTTGATGACAATTGATGAGAAGTACTCTTAATTAACTTTTATTTTTTAAGTCAAACTATATTCTCTCTACATGGCACAGTGATTTCCGCGCGTTGTTCAGGGTTTCGTTTATCCGGAGATATATTTATTTTCTAAAATCTCCTCCTTTCTTCCGAACACGAAAATAAAAACTAACGAAAGAAAAATCGAAACAAATTGTACCCAATGCCATTTTCATTTTTCTTCCTTTGTCACTCTTGTCTCTCGCGAGTATCGTTTTAAGTAGGTCTTACGAGAGTTTCGGGAAGATTCACGCTTTAGTTTTCTCAAATTTACCACTTTATCATTTCCTTAATGCAATTTTCCAAATGGAAATTGCTAGGATTTTTCCAATCAGGACGTGGCCTAATATTGAAATGAGTTTGGCTCTGGATGGGATTTGCCACTTCCTCAGCCTGGCATCGCTAAATGCTTTATCGATTGAAGCCCATGCTTTAAAAGCGTATTTTAGCGGCACTTAAACTGTCAGCCCATTTATCGGTCCTTTCAGTTTTAAAACCGGTGACATATCGTGCGGCGGTATCCGGCCTCGTGCCAACTTTGGCCTTTAATTACGTTTCTGCTTACTCGTTGGAATGCTTGCCGGACCAACTGTGTTTATCGGGTCACTCCACTGAAATTATTTGCGTATTTTAATTTGCATTAAGTAGGCGAGTTCTGCGTGACAGCTTGAACGTATACGTTGCAGTTGCACCCTTACGTCGACTCTTGACTACGCCAAATTCCTATCAGAAATTACCTCGGGTTCGTTGGATGCGAAACGAATTAGTGGGTTCCGTGAGCCCGGTCCGAGTTGATGAGTCTTTCTTCAGAGCTAACAAGTTGAAAAGGTTTACTCATTTGCATCGTGATGTTGCGCATTACGGCAATAGCGCACCACGCTCTCGACTCCTATGTCCTACGACCCTGTCACTGTCAGGGTAAAGACCTCCGTAACTATTCGGCCTTCCTAGATTACGCGGAGAATGGCAACGATCTTGACGAGGAATCCTGAAATGAAATTATACGTAGTTTTTAAAGGTCAGCGAGCGCGTATCTGGTGATGAAAAAATAAATGAACAGCACGTACGCGGAATTTCACTTCAATTAAGTTTTCATCGAACTCGTGTCTGCTTTTCGGTAAAAGACTATGGACGCGTTAAAAAGCGTATTCAAATGCTTTTATTCGAATTTCCAAGATTCCACTCATTCAAGTTTTTTTTTTTTTTTTTTTTTTTTCTCCGTAGACTTAAATTCGCGTTGTACTGCACCTATAGGGTCTTGCGTTCCGATTTTAAGTCAAAAAAGACTCGCGTCTTGCCCGTTGTGTTTTGTAATGCTCGTAAACATTGATTTGGTAGTTTCAGCATGCAACTATCACCCGAGCTCTACCCGGAAATTCTTATTTTAATTCTTTTCTCTAGAATTTTTGATAGCATCCATTCTTAAGAATCTCATTATGTTCGAGAAACATCAGTCTATACAGAGCGATTCACAGTCAAGCGATCCATTGAGCAGCATGCGTTGGCGTCGTATTTTTTTTTTAACTTGTTTACGTTTATTTCAGTCGAATTAATATACAGCGTCTTATAACAAGGTCTTCGCTTTTCTCAGAGGACTTGAAAAAGATTTGAAAGTTGGCTGATGAGGACGATTAAGATACGTTAGGAGTAAAAAACAATCAAAAATCGATAGGGTTTAACAAATGGAAGTAGCGTTTGGTTGTAAAAAACTGTTCGGAAAATTCGTCGATTAATGGTAGAGCCTTGACAATAACTCTTTTCTGAAACTGGACCGTTTTCAACAGATTAAGTAGGTTAGTGCAGGGAATCATCGACACATATTCGATGGAAATCACCATGGTTTGCTGATTGGAGCATTGTATTTAGCCGAAGGCTATAATTTCGATTTGAATATTCACTCTGCGGTTTATTTCCACACACAACCAGGAGCTAGATGCGCTACGTTGCATTTGAATTTCATGTGCAAACTTTGAATATCATTATCACTGTGCAAATCCCTGTAGGGAAATTTATTCAAGCTTTTTTTTTTATATTTACCCTATCGGATATAGATCCACAACGAATTTTCAGCCAATAGCAAGCTCGAGACACTGACAATCAGGGTTTATGTTGCGTATCATTAAGTGCAACTAGTGTCGCATAAAACTGAAAATATAAAATGCGATTAAGGTGATTTTTTTCTATCTGTCTTTGAAAAGCGATCGATACGTTAAACATGGCTTGTAGTGAGAAGTAAACGTTTCTTAAATGTGTCAAGATTGTTGCTTGACTGTAAAGTGGTTAGAAAGCTGCGAGAAACCTTTTTATTAGCGAACTGTAGCTCTGTTTGATCAGGTCGACTAGATAAGATCCTCGTAAATGGACTGCATGTATTCGAAAATTGTGTGGGGATGCAATTTAAGATTCCGTACTTTTTTAGCGGCGTTTATTTTAGACTTAATCTCTGTTATCATGTTTGTGGTTAATTGTTGGCTTTGTATGTTTATGGTTGGCAACAATCATTATTTTGATGTTAATTGAAAGTCATATCAATGTACTTTTTATCTTGTTTGAGGGCGGATTTTTACCGTATATATTGGATTACCTTCTAGGCAAAATGTATGGCCGATTTTAAATTTATTTCCTGGATAACGGTCGCGCCAATGCATCAATTCGACAAGTACAGCAACTCCTTTCCTTTCCTTTACGTAAAATTCAAAACATAAATAATTTATTGCAAGTTAAGGTATAGAAAAATTTCATTTGTCATCATTTTGAATGCAAGTTTTTGTTTAAAGTGTGATTGTTGATGTACTTATATTTGGAAAAGGACTGGATTATGGTATTCCCACTTCAAAGTTGATTCATTGGTAGACAATCGTTGCATTTTGCCTTTGGGACAATACTCCTCGAATGCGTTACGTCTTTGCTAGCGGTGATTATGGTTGAGAAATAACTTCGGTCCCCGCGCAAAGATCTATCATGGACTGTAATTCAAACCTCTACAGAATTGAAGTGCCCGTAAATCACTGTATTTCGATTCATCATGATGCGAATAATCCATTCGTGTTGAACAACGCCTAGCAAAGCATGCCTTGCCAACAGAATACTTCCAGTATATTGATACAAATTATAATACTTTATCGTAATTATTTGCTAATTGTAGTTGTCAAAAAGTCCCAATATGTAGTTTTTCAGGGACACTGGGAAATATATTTTTTTATTCAGAAATTCTTTTTTTTTTGTGCTAGAATTGTATGAATAAAGAAAAAGGAAGTTACGTTAAAAATTGAATCACGCCAAAATTTGGCAACTATTTTTACAGTTCAACTCTTCAATTTTTTGCAATTTCAATTTTTTGCCATATATCCTTAGGTTGGGAATTGTTATTTTACATCATGTAAAATATCATTGCTGATATGAAATTGGATTGTTTCAAGTCGTAGATGCTGCTTTATTTTTTTTACAAATAATCGGGATTTTTATTCTTGATACAATGACGTACGTTTCAAAAACTTAAAATTGTTGAAATTTCAATTGAATTTCAAGTTGAAGTGGCTTTGTAGCAGATGCTGTTGAAGTTTTGATGATGAAATAAAGGTCAAGACCTGTTCACTTTTACTTCAGAACAATGTTTACTTTTCCCCGTTTCCTTTTTTGATAGATTTCATTTTTTTTTAAATCTTTCGTAAGATTTAACTTCAGTGTTCCGTGGTCGAAAACAGGCGACTGCGCCACCGCGTGTTTTGTTCGGGACTCTGATTACATTGGCGTTTACATTAAAAAACATGCCTCGAGGGGGCCGTCGATATTTTGAGAACATTTTCATGTTCCAGCAAATCTGTGACGTCTAGGGAATGCAACTGTCAGTCGTATTGAACGAGCCACTCGTGACAAGTATCACGTCTAATATCTAATTTGATATTATGGCCGCAAGAAGGTTGTTACAAGTGGCTATCACATTCCTGGCAGGTAGCATGACACGTACGTTTTGAACAGCTTCTCGCTGACCTACCCTATAGGTCAGCTTTCAATCTGCGGTGCCCGGATGCTGAGGTCAGCTTCCGCGCGTTGGAGTTCGAGCCGCCAAGAAGCGGAATTTAACTTTTTTTTGTTTGTTCTTAAATATATATGAGCGAAGACTTCACTTTAGAATAAAGCTTCGTTCAATCGCCATGCAACTTGGACCGTTGCACCTTCGTGGCCCCCTCTTCGATGCTCTTATTTCATCGTGATGAATTACCTCTCGTGGAATTCCGTGGAGGATAGCGTTCAATCAGTAACCACTTGCCTCGCTTAGTTTCCATCTAACAAAATTGAAAGCTCACCATTGCAGGCACTTTCCGCCAAATGGGTTTTCGCCTTGCATTTCCCGTACTAAAAGTGAGGTTGAAAGTATTGTTTATGCTTCGCTCCATGTGCATGTAACGCTCCTCTTTATCGCTTCTTAGGGTCCCATTACTCCGGTTTCAACTCAACTCGCCAAGAATTTCTGCTCTCGGAACATCCCTTTGTAAATTACACGGTAGAGCGCGTGCACTGGGCCTGATTATACGTTTGGCAGCCCACTTTTTATTAATGGAGATTTTCGTTTTTAGTTGTTTATCAAACGTGAAGCGTGTTTACTTTGCTCGTCTTTTCCGGCGAGATTCGTGCCCGGGTCTTAGGTTTTTCTCGTCAAATTTGCGATCCGAAATATGGGAGACACGAACCGGCGAAGACGTGCTTCGCAGATTTCCAAAATGCTGCGTATTGATTGTCTCAACTGCACATCGGTGGCGCAGGTTTCATCAGTCAAGATTGCCTATTTAAATATAGATGAGATTCCTGTGCAATTTTAAGAACTCGGTAAATATTAAATGAGATGGGAAATTGTTGAGCTTATTGATTTCCTGGCTCGCATAACTCGATAAAGTTGCCGCTGATTACGGATTTGAAATTTCCCCTCAATTTGAATTACGTACAGTCATTAAACCTGGTTGTTGAGTTTCAGGTGGGGGTGATGGACAAACATATCTGGAAAGCTTATTCGCTTTAGTCAATTGTTAAAAATTTTAAGTTATTCAGTGCATGGGCACAAATTTGTTTTTTCATTAATACGCGCACTATGGCCGTATTTTATTGGTCGCGGTTAAAATCCGGAATAATAATGAATCAGTTGCCATTTGGAGTTTTATAGCAAAACGGCTTATTATAATTGCGCTATAGAAAGTTTTACCATTTACACGTACTTGTATATGCACGTCTTGATTGCACTTACTGTAACTGGCTATTCTTCTATAGATATCATGACCACATTTTAATTACCCTGTATATCTACGTGTACATGTACCTTAATCAGGATTATATACTTGCGGGACTAAATTCCACATGTACAGTATTTGGCGACTAGCTCACTTACGTTTGCTGCTATAGAACAAGCTTGCAATTATGAGCTATTTGCTGATTTTATGGATGCAGTTAGTCCACTTTGGTTTATGAAAATTTGTTGAATGCAGTGTCGCTGAAAATGTGATGGGTTCTGTTAAAAGCGGATTTAAACAAAATTGGCAGCAATAACTCTTTCCTAGAATCATCGTTCAAATGAAGTGGGTTTCAATTTCTTTAAAATCCATCACTGTTGTTGATAAAATTCATGAATATTTTAACGTGAAGCGCGAGCTATCATGTTGTTATACACGTGTCATTTTGAAATCGGCAGGTGCTTAATCTTTTTGTTACATGTACATATGGATATACATAGACAGAGAAAACAAACTGAAACTTGGTTTTCGAACCGTGCGTTAACCGGCTTTCTAAATTAGAAATTCCCATGGAGTTACGTTAACTGAGTTTCCAGTATCAGAAAAAAAGTTCCGTTAAAGTTTTCTTGGTGCGTACCTTAAACGTAGCTTAAGAATATATGCTCTCCAATAGTAGTGACTTAAGGTCGTTGTTATTAATGTATCCTTAATCTTTCCCCTCTGATCGCCTCTGGGTTGATATGATTTTTATTGCCCGGGGTAGGCGTACTTGTCTCAATAACATGCACAGGAGAATTGGGCGCGAAATATTGACATTTTGACGGGTTAGCGGCGTGTTTTCCTATCTTTATTTCCTGTCCAAAGCTACGTTTTTGAAACGCCCTCGGGCGAAGTGGTGAACAAGGTTTCGTAATAAATGCACGGTTTCTCTTCGGGGACGCTCAATCGTAACCACTAAAACCGCAGTGCGTGGATTTTACGTATGCATAAAATTGTTACCTTAAGCCAGTTATTCTGGCCGTAAGTGCTTCGCATAGTGCGTCTATGAGCCGAGGCCATGCCTGTCTCTATTTTTCTAGGATGATGCAATATTCTAAAAGCATTAAACGTAATCCACCCAAACATCCCGAAACAGTTTCGAGGGTTTGAAACCTGCATGTTGTGATCCTACCAGGTTGCATTTCGCTGCACGCGTTGTACTGCATTCGGTGAACTGGCGAATGCGGATGTCACACCCGGGGTCATAAACAGTCCATAAACTTTGCCAGAATAGTTTTTTGGTCGATTCGCATATGTTCGGTGGGAGCTTCAATGTTGGCGCATTTTTTTAAACCTTTTTTTTATTTCAAAAAGCGTTACACGTGTAAACATTTACGTTTAGTGGTACAGTACGATTTTGAAAGCGTATATGCAGTATGTAGAGTTTTGATCTTTTAAACAAATATACACGTAAAACGTGAGTTTCATTCGGGTGCTGGTTTCAATGATGGAAAAAAATGAGTGAAGGGCCCATTTGCTATACCTTTTTGGTTAAACTGTATTTTCTCGTATAAAATGTTAAAGGGTTACAACAACTTGCTATAGATGGAAATTAAACACCCACAGTATTCGTGAACAACAGAAACGTAATCACCCGTATGTTTTTGCTTAAAAGAGCAATATAAGTTGAGCTCGGTGATTTAAAAAGATGTGGCTGACGTCAGTTGAATGCAATCGATGCATTACAATGTTCCAAACCATTAAAATGGACTCGCAATCGACGTCGGCTAAGTTCGGAATATGATGCAGTGAAAGTAAAATTTTATGGGAACATTTAGTGCTCAATATGTAGATTGATGCTCACATATTGCGTGTCGCCCTGCCGTAATGGAAAATGATGCCGTAACCCCTATGAAAAACATGTTAGCATGTATACGAGCAGAGTTGGTTCATTGCACATCTGTTGCTCACTCCTGTGGCTATTTTCCAACCGTATTGACTGCAGGTTTTAAAGGAAAACATTGAATCTACCCCCGTCACTACGACGGTGTGGGCGTCTGCAAAGTGCTATAACTCGTGCTGTTTTAAGTCCAGCTCGGGCATATATTTATTTTGTGGCTTAATTCTCCAACATGGACGGTCGGTGATCGTACAACTAAAGTCTCGCTGCAGCGCTTCGCCATAGGCACTTTGAAGTGTCGATGGCCTTTTGAGAGAGCGTCGTATTTCGCTTAATACCACAGACCGGAATTGGAGTGAAATTATGGATTAATAATACTGGTGATATCAGCCTGAAAGAGGTGACTTATAGCGACCCTGTGAGGGTAGGTAATGCTTTATGTTGTCACCTAATATCCTTTGGATTATGAATTGAAAGCTCGTGTCATATATAGCTTGCTTTTTAGCTGTTTTCCTCCGGGCTGTAGTAGATGTAAGGTTACTGTAGATGTGGACAAGTTTATGGAATTGCCTCCAGATGCGATACCACGTTAAATGATGGTCGCTGCTGTTTCCGAAAAAAGTGGGTCGAGTAGGCTACACGGTTAAGTTTTATCAGAATCTGCGTGGTCGTCCCTAGATGGCGTTATGCTTTTGAGCGGATCCGTAGCATTATTTGCCTCTAGTCATCGAGGTGCTTGAAAAGGCTGAGTACACAGACAACGATACTTTCTCGCTGTTACGCCGCGTCTTATCTACAGGCGTCACATACGAGCGAAAACACTGTAGCATCAACTAATGATGGCCGATTCTTCTAATTTTACGAGAACAGCCACGATGACATTTTGGGTCAATTTAATTTGCTTGATCTGAGAAAGTACCTCGTACTTTGTTCGAAAACTTCTTACCAATGAATCACTGATTGGCTAACGATTGGTTTTGAAAGGAAATATTTGGCAAAACTTATCATCCCGAATTCTGAGGAAAAAAATAACCTGCACATATTTGTGACTGCGATGAATGAAGCGGATTTTGGAGAAGAAAATGTAAGTTTCTGTCAAAATGTGTCATGAATTGAAAACTCTTGTGTATGTGTGGATTTCTCGGTTCCAACATGCATATTGATTTTTTTTTCATCTGATTCGTTTGTTACTCGTCGTTAACTGAAAAATGAATATGCAACTTCACACTATGATTTGTCATATTTCTACTCGCGTGGTTTCCGAATAAAGTGTTGATTTTGCTTTGATAAAGGGAACAATGAAGACGTATTGTTCCTTAGAAATAGGCACGTATAGAACTTGTATTAATGCGCCACGTTTGCCCTATTCATTATAACTTAAAGAATTTGTTGAACGCTTATGCCTGCAAACATATTCATTGTCTGCCTTTATATGCTCCGATGCACACGTAATAAATGTGAGCAATAATTTAGCCATGGTTAACTCGCACGAAACAATGGCACGCAATTTATTGAAGTGTCAAATTTGCATATGCATACTGCCAAACGTGATGTTTTTAGTGCACGCAAGATGTGAAGGAGATGTAATAATTAGACGCACATATCACACAAATCTGGCGCCCGTAATAATATCCCACGTTAAATTTGTGATTTAAAATGAGGGTTGGAGTGTCCATTTATAATTGTCCATAAAAATTAATTGTTAGCATATCGTAAGTTTTTGTAGCATTTCATGCAAATTGTATAATAGTTCGCTGTATTATAACAGCACAACTTATAGTACAGTAATGATATTAATTGTGCAGCGTGTTTTGGTCGCCTTTAAATATCACTTATTAAAGAGAAAATATAATGAAAAAATTGTTTTTTGCTTCTATACAATATGTGCTGCAAGTCGAACAGCACGTCAGTTTCATGAAAACAACTCGTTGCTGCTCATACTCTGGTCATATCGTGACGTATCTCTTGTCTGTGATTTAATATCTTTAATTTTCATGAACACGTCTTAATCGCACAAGAAAGAAATGTCAAAGACAATTTTTCTCGCCCCGCTTTAAATCTATTTTGTATAACTTTTCGAGCGCTTAATTTACAATGTTGATCCCGGTGTAATTGCATTACAAGCTTCAGCTAAATGAAATTAAGAGCGCTGTGCACTTAACATGTTATTGATTCTCTCATTGTTAACGAGCTGCAAACAAATCATAGTTCAGCGTAAACCTCTAGGAGCCGTAGTGCATCAGTTCATTCGACTTAGCTTTCGCAATTCACGCATATAGTCCGCCATTTGCAAAACCTATATCAAATATACATGTATATTTCAACTGAGTTGACGTGGTCAAACAATTGTTAAGTACGGTACGTGTGTATTTATAGACGCTACGAGCGATCGCCGGAGGCCAACAACTTCTCGTTCCCAACAGCAACCATTTATTAGGCTTTCCAAAGTAATCTAGGTTTGCTAACGATGTCAGATGGCTTTACCGTCTAATCGAATAGGAAGCAAATCTGTCTATAGAGTGGTAATTATGCGACGGCAACTCCGTCGATTCAGTCAGGGCCATCCTCGTGCAATTAGCCCCAAAGTATAATAATTTAAGCTCGGTTTCCTCTTTGCCGCATTTGTCTCTGTCCAGAGATCTATTGCGTTGCGAATGAAAGCCTTATCTATACGATGTATATAGCGCTAATCCACTACATGAACATCTGATTTTTAATGGCGTAAAATACACCGAAAAGGTCCTTTGGGATCTGAAGCAATATTTCGTTTACAGCTATGTAGCATGCCGAATGGTCCTTTCCAAGAAATACGTGTACATGCATTTATGCAGAATGAACCACATTTTGGAATCTGGGATAGTCTCCTGCATGCTGCCATCATCCATCGTTCGGTAACTGCTGATCTAGCTGTATTTGGGGGGAAAGAATGACATTAACGACTTAACTTACAAGAAACCATGCAATAGGGTATTTTCACTACCTTTTTTTTTTGGCCGAATAACAAAATATATAGTCTAACTAGAATTTAGGTACTATAATCATGGATATCTGAAGACCACAAGTGATTAAATTATCAATTTTAAATTCA